>JANHFP010010090.1:0-10056 GCA_032468135.1 Calamaria suluensis
ATACCCAACAAGAAAGTTTCTGGAGTCTTTTTAATATTGTATCCCGACATCTCAACAATCCAGCTCTGTATTCTATCTGTATTTTGGGACAGTCCCAATCATTTTTGAGTAGCCCCTGTAAAATTTCACAGGGACCGTATAGCCCTCCCATTCTAAACGAGACAGGACTTAGAACAGGCAATGGGTTTTTAAAAATTGTAGGTGTGGCTAGATCATTTCTTTAACTGTAAATCTATTGTTTAGCTTTGTGCCTGCAATAATTACAGCAATTTCTACCTGTATTTTTCCTCAGAACAGGGAGCAATAGCAGTAAGAAAAGAAGTTGTTGGAGGAATCGGTATTCCTCGTTTTGAGAAAGACTTGTATGCTGAACAAGCTGAAAGAATGACATACACAGAACAGGCCAATAAAAGGGCTCAGTGTGGAAGGCTAACATGGTTAGTAATAGTGTATCTATGGGTCTCTTGTCATAATATCTTTCTCACAATTTAAAACTGGTAGATGTAAAATAGCAAAAGTGCTTGCAAAAAGTGGTTCTTTAGGTTAGCTTCATCTATTTGGTGAAAACAGAAACAAGCATCTGATTATGGGTTAACATGCTATGTGACCTGAGTCATAGGCATCAAATCAGAGCCTTAAATCCTATTTTGTAAATGTTGTAAATATTTCTTTCAGCAGTCCTTTCATCAGAAACCAAGCCAATATTGCATCCAGTTTTGGTCACCACGGTGTAAAAAAGATGTTGAGATTCTGGAAAGTGGAATGACTTGTTTCGAGAACACTCAAGATTTTTAAGATTAGATCAGACAGTGATTTGTCTGAAGTGGTGTAGGGTTTCCTGCTTGAGCAGGAGGTTGGATTAGAAGACCTCCAAGGCCCCTTCCAACTCTTATTGTATTATTTTCAAAGCATATGAATTTGCCTTGTTGTGTGACATCTAATCTATAGATTCTTTCTTAAATTTAGTCTCAGATTTATTCTGTTATTGTATACTGTTAATTTTACCATTGCTGTTATTCTCTAGGTTTAGTTTCCCATAAATTGCTGTTATTCTCCAGATTTAGTTTAGTCAGGATAGTATTTCTTTTCAATGTTTTACCCAGACAGACAGTATATTCTTAATAATTTTTGCATTATCTCTTTCCCTCCCTCCCTCTCTCTCTTTCTCTCTCTCTCACACACAAACATATGTGAAAAGTCTGTGAGTTTGTCTGTGCTAAGACAGCAGTCTGTTTTGCATTGTTGATTTGTTTATTTTTCCCCAGCTTTATTCGTCTTGCTGATTATCTTATAGTAAATACTATGCACGTCTTGGCAGTTAAATCTGTTGCTACTCTCTTGCGTTACCTTACTGATAAGTTGAAGAAGACACCACTTTTAGAAATTATCCATACATGGAATACTGATGTAGCAGCACCTGAAGTTGTAGAAAAGAAGGTAATATTCATCAAAGTGAGATGTTTCAAACTGTTTAGATTGACTTGATAAAAATTTCAGAAAACTAATTGTTTAAAGCAAAATCATTGTTTTCTATTGATCAATATCAATCTTTTTGTTTTGATCTAATATATTTTTCCTAACTTCATATCCTGTGAAAATGTTTTTCTTGAATCCATTTTACCAATGGAAATTAATGAAACTTACCTTTACAGTGTATGTATCATAATTGGAAAATACTTCAGAGAGTTCTGTGCAAAGGCTTATAACACAAGAAATTATATGTTAGTGCTGAATAATATCCAGAAAAAGTCTCTATAAATCCTAACTAATAAATAATATTCACTTTGAGAAACTGGATAGGTCAGATTAAAAATATCAATTTTAAACAAAAATGTTATAACATTATTTTAAGAAATGAGTATTAAAATTAAGGATTCCAGTTAAAAGTTGCATTTTAAAAAGAATGAATAAAATATGATATGACAGAAGAGAAAAGAACAAAAACAGTTGAAGTTTCCTTATAACCATATTTAAAATTGTTAAGTCCTGATCGACAGGCCACCGGGCCAATCGATTCAAAGGACGAGAGGACCAATCACGAGCCGCGCGGTTTGCGCGGGAAGTTTGAAGGTTTGTCAGTGGCCGGGAGCTGGCAGCCGCTACTGTATAAAAGCGGCCGCACGCGTCCCAGCCATTACTGTTGTATACGTTATTCTTTGCACTAATAAAGAGTTATAGTTCACGTGCGTCTAGTCTATCTACCGATTCAGTGCACATTTTGGGTCTGTGTTTTTTTTTTAAAGTGACTCTCTAGCACCAATCACATAAATTACTGAAACTTTCATGCAGCATATGCCACTTTGCTGGGGTCAACATGGAGCTTATCAAGCAAGTACAGCAGTGACTGGTCTTCTTCACACACCACACAAAAGATGAGGGGAAAAAAATCTTTGCTGCCTAAAGACAGCTTGATGGCACTCTAAAATTTCATGGTTACTCAGTCACACCTGATTAGATGGGCACATCTTGGCAGATGACTGAATATTAAATAGCCCTTGGCCTTTTCACTATGCAGGAGAGAGAGATACCAAAATGCTTGTCATTGATTTAGTCTCTGCTTCATTTTTTTGTATTTTTAATCGCTTCAGAAGCTGTCAGGAAATAATTTCAAAGTGTCTCGTAGGTGAAAACAGCCTCAGCTAAATAGTGAACTCAGCGTTAACCATGAAGATGCCAATATTTGACGGTCTTATTTTGCAGGCTTTAAAACAGACTCATTTTGAAAAAATAATGTGAGACTAACCGAAATGTAATGAAATAGACCTCTGTACTCCTTTCTTCACTTTGGATAAAAATGGTGTCATAGTAGCTTCATGAATTATTCTCTGTGAGCATGTAGCATTTTACTTTACGGGCAAGGAACTATAAGTAATGAAAAAATTCTGGGCCTTCTCTAAAATGTGCTATGACCAGCCTAATCCAACTAGACTGGTTAATAGAAGAAATTTATGGGGACTATAGTAGAGGAGCTTAGCTCTGCTCTAGTCCCTCTGGGAAATTACTTCTATTTCCAGATCATCCAAACCTCATTGTGGGCTCCTAGGATATGGGTGTGATGACCACTGCTCTGGAACAATAACGGCTGAATCCAACGTGGCCAGTAAAGCCAAACTCATTCTGAAAAATCCAGGGATGGGAGGGAACAAAGTGTAATTTAGAAACACCTGATTTTTGTCGGCTGCTCTTTAAATTTGGGAGAAGAGAATGAATGGTAGAAGACTGAGAATAACATCGCTTTACTATATATGGCAACAGAGGTGCTTATTTGTTATGGTAGTGTGTTACTACTTAGGGGGGAGGTTTCCTGGGATCAAAGAGGACGATTGGAAGTTGGGGGAAGGATCATACTCATATAGTAGAATAAACCTGCTATAAATACTTTATATTAATTTCAAGAACCCTCTTGTTTAGACAACTGTCCCAAATGTCACTAGTGAGGTTTATGCTAAGTGGAATTCCCAGTTTCCAGTCCAATACTTTGATTACTGTCACACAATAGAAATGTACATAGCTTTTATTCTGATCATAATTGCAAAGTACTCTCTAGACCAGCTCATACAGTATTTTTCCTCCATCTTTTTGTCATGTGTTGTTTCCCTACCATAATGGGAGCGCAGACCTGTCACTGAAGGCAAATGAGTATCTTATGCATATTTGCAATGCTTTTGTCTAATATGTGTACAACATAATCAATAAAAGTGTCCACAGATGGCACAGTTTGCTTAAGATGCCATTCTGGTCTATGCATATTGAATTTTCTGTCTGCACAACCATATGCAAATGTTTAAGCCAGTCAACCTCAGAGGGGGGTGGGGGTGGGGGCTATTTGGTCCCATATTTTTGAAAAAACAATTTTATCATAGGGAATGATACTGAAGAATACCAAGGATGCTGAATGATAACATGTGCAGTCTATGAAGTATAGATATGTTGATTTATTTCAGTTGAAACCCTGCTTTATGCTAAATTCATGCGAAGAATGCATTGGATTCTAAAGTACATTAACTCGTGCCAGAACTCTTAAAATGCTGTAGATCTTTTTTCATATTACAAGCATATAATAACGATAACCCCAGTAACATAATTCCTTATTCTGGTTGTAAATAGTTTGCAGTAGCAAGGATTTTCTATTTTTCTATGCAATACTGGCAACCTTCACAGGAAAGTTGTTACATTGCTTTGGCTGTTCATCCTTGCTTATTGCTGTCACTGTTGATTTAAAAGAACGGTGATTGCAACATGGTGCTTTGTTCCCTGAAGCCATGATGTCAGTTGCTAGAAGGCTAAATCTATTTAAAACCAGGAAGACTTCTAAGAAAGACAGTTCTGTTTTTCAGAGGAATGCCAAGATGATGCATCGTGAAATATGTTCCTGAAGCTGAGGGATTTATTTCAGATAGCAGCTTCTGCTTTTTTGACCCAATGTATCTTTGCAAGTAGGCTTGATCCATGTGTGTTTTCTCACTCTGTCTCTTTCAAATTATTGAATTCTAACATTGGAACATGTTCTAACATCTTCATTGGGTGTTGGCAAAGGCTTCAAAGCAGCTTCACATCTTATATCAAAATGGTGGCTGCAAGATTATGTCTTATAAAGCAGAAATGGGCAGATGATAGATCTGCATATACTGGCAGATAGATGAGTGTTTCATCGTGGACACTGTGCAAATTACACACACAGAGATATACTTACGTCCCTGCAGATTTCAGTCCACTAGTTGTTGATTATAGGGGGAGGTGCACATCTCCATTTCAAGTCCAAACACATTTCCATGGTCATGTGGCTATCATGACATTGTGGTCCCACCAGAAGTCAGGAAATGGACCATTTTCTGACTGGATGGCCTCTGGGTGGGAGGAGGCCTGTTTTCATCCTCCCCAGACTCCTAGAAGCTGTGGAGCCTGTGAAGAGTGAAAAACGGGCCTTCTGGAAGTTGCAAAAGGGCTGTTTCTGGCCTCCAGAGGGCCTCTTGGGAGGCTCTGGAGCCTGTGGAGCGTGAAAAACCGGCCTTCCCCACCCTCTGGAGGCACTCTGGAGGCCAGAAACAGCCTGTTTCCTGACTTCCGGTGGGCCCCAAAAAGCCCAAAAATCAGCTGGGCAGAGTGCATGCTGTGCTCATGTGCCCACCAATATGGTTCCACATGCCACCTGTGGCACGTGTGCCATAGGTTCACAATCATGGCCCTAAAGCATGGTACTTGAGTCTCAAACATGGGCAGAAGACTTTCTAGGTGATGAGTCCAGTGTCTTAAACGTTGAGCCACTGCACTGCCCTCTTACAGGCTGTCCAATCCCAGAGTGATCTTGGTTGTGTTGGACTTTAAAAGGAAAAACAACAAAAGAACAGACGAGACCATATGATGTCCAGGCATAGGCAAACTATATATACGACAAAAATGCACCTGACACACAGACTCTCCAATTACTGTATCCCAGGAGTTGGGAGGATAGCCAGTTTTTTAAAAAAGTTACAGGATCATCACTAGGATGGCAGCCACGTGGACCTTTTGAGGGATATACTCCCAGAGGGCTGGTGCCAAGGTCGAAAAAATGCACTTCCTAGGCCCTGTAAGATGATATTGCTTAATCAATGGAACAGTGGTAGGTTACAACTGGTGTTACTACCGGTTCTCTTCACGTTCATGCTTTCTGCGCTCTTTGCACATGCATGCTCACTTAGCTTGCACCCACACCAAACATGTGCTCTGCACATGCGTGTTACATTTTAGAACAACTGAGGCCCAGCAATCCAGTCTGCTGTGCCTATCAGCTGGTATAAAAATGACAAAATAAAGGTAACAATAGCGCCGGAGTGGGCAGGAGGGTCCAGCTCGCGATTGTAGAGAACCGATTCCCTTACGCAATACCATCATCGCTACTGAATCGTGTGAACCTGGCCAAACTGAGAGCAACCCACTACTGCAATGGAACCTCTAAAATGTATTTATCACATTGACTTCCTACCAATCTTCCCTCATTGAACATAATTGTTTAGGTTACATGGTTGCGTCAGGCTATCTGAAAAAGGCCTTAAATAATACTTCAAAAAAATAACAGAGCTTTGGAATCTCGCACTGATCAGGGGAACTGAGAAAAGTAACATAGATCCCCAACATTTGATATATGCATTTATCTATTGTAGTATGTTTTCAGTGCCAGCAGTGTGGCACAATGGTTCAGTGGCTTAATGATATTGAAGATGGGTTTTTGTTCTAGTGGTTTGAGTCCTAGCACTATGTGGTGGGGTGAACTCCCATCGTCTGCCTCAGCTTCTGCCCACCAAGCAGTTCGAAAGCATGTTATATGCAAGTAGATAAATAGGTACCATTTTGGTGGGAAGATGAGCTGGAGTTTTGTGTGAATGGTCAGAGCCCTGCCAGTACTGGACTGTCCTGGGTGAAACAAAGATTTGTGAGGCAACTTCAGTGGAGGGAGATGCTCAGGTAGTTGATGCTCAGGTAGTTGTCTGTCTCTTTTCTGAGGCAGAACTAGCTCTCCTCCCACTGGTGCATGTTGGTAAGTGTGCGAGCGTGCACCAAATGAACTAGCAGTCTTAGGCTGCCAAGCTACTACTCTGTTTTAGTATTGTAGTTTTCTGGCTAATGTGACAACACCATATGCTAAATAAATAATAAATGTCAGAAGTGAGAATTCACACACCGATGCAATTAATAAATGGTTGTTTTATTTTAAATGGCCAGAACTTCTGCTGTTTTGCCTAAAACCATGCAAGATCTCATGTGAGAGCTCTGGGAATTTGTGAAATAGATCTTTTAAGATACCATCTATTTTTATTTATTTTTTAAATTATAAAATACTGAAAAGATTAGGCATAATGACCAATACAAAGCATTATAAAGAAAGCATATTTATATAGTATATTTCCAAGCTTCTACTATATTTCTGGATCCATGAAAACATAAATTAGCCATTCAGTTGCTAGCTAAATTATCTCACCCAAGTACATCTATTACTCCCAGCTAAACGAAGACATACTTTTTCAGCCGATGAGCAGGGCAAGGCAATGCTGGCCAGGAACATTAACACTTGGTGCTTTGAATCTACTGTCAGTGCACTGAAGACTTAGTCAGGCTCAATCAGTGGTGGGTTGCTCCCGGTTCGGACCGGTTCACGTGATCTGGTAGCGATGCCCGGATGCTGTCAGCAAACTGGCTCCCCCCCCCCCCCCCAGCATTGGCTCGATTTTTATCATTTTTTCGCAAGCTGAATTGGTGTGGCAGAGCTGATTGCCATGCCTCTCCTCTCCTAAATGGTAGTGCGCATGCATAGAGTTCATGTTTGCCGCACATTCTGCTGTGCGTGCTCTAATGCGCATGTGCAGAGCACATGTCAAATGTATATGTTCCACTGCACATGTGTGGAGCGCATGTTTGACAAATGCATGCCAAACATGCATAAAGAGAACCGGTAGTAAAGGTAAGTAGAACCCATCCCTGGGCTCAATGGTCCAGATATCTGTCCTGGGCTTTCTGTATGGGAAATGTAAGAAGCAACATTACTCCTGGACACCATCTACAATTAAAAACAGCTGTCATAAGGTAAGTTCAAAGACAAGAGACCCCAACACTTGTTAAAAGTATGTGTAATTGGTCCTCTGTATGAAAATAGATGTACAGATGTAAATGTCTGTTTACATATTCAACATGAATATGGTTGTATGAATGCAATAAATAGAACGTGCTCCTCTCTGTCAAACATAGCCAACCACTTGAGTGTCATCAAGGCATTCCTCGATGAACCTGAGAGGAATGGGAGAGTGGGATTTACATGAAAACCACCTTCTCTTCCCTTTCTAGCTCAGTGGATAAATTTATAAAGATCCTTCTACATTTCTGAAACAACAAAATAGACATCCTGAAGCCATAGCAAGCTGATATTAAGAAACCTGGAAAATACCAAGAAGAGTCTCCTGTTTTTTTCCTCCTTTCTTTGGGACAAAAAAAAATCCTCTCATTAAGGTATTTGTTTTTTGGGAATAAATATGGCTTCGGTCAAATGTTTATAAAATTGTGTAATATCTCTATATTTGCTCTCAAATAAATTCTGGATGCTCACAGATAATGTTCAAGCTAGCTGCAGCTCCATATTACTACTACATTATACAGTTTATATTGTATATAATATGTAACATGGTATCTATGATGAAATATCTCCAGTATAGTAGTTTGTAGACTTAGTCTTATGCAAGTATTTATCCACTGAGATAATTATATATATTACCTAATATGTAATTGACAAATAAATAAATAAAAATAGAATAAATAAAGTTGTTTGACCTTGTATTTTACCTCTGCAGAGCAAGCATAGAAGAGGTTATACTTGGAACCAGGGAGAAGTTGTTAGCACCTAGAAGCAAATACCTCTTTGCAAATTAATTGAAGTTGCATGATTAAAAGGTTGCTTTTGTTGTTGTTGTTGTTTCCTATCTTTCACTCTCTCTCTTTTTTTTCCAGAAAAGAGTTCGCAATGGAAACCTAAGAAAAGCAGTAAGAATTTACCCAGGATATGATTTGTTACCACTTGGTGTCTCTCTTTATCCACAGTTGACCAGATCACATTTGCTTCTGTAAGGCAGAGGAAAATATACACCTGTAATAAAGAAGCCTGACAGTTTCAAAGGAGTTCAACCACCCTTCTTTGGGAAATAAAATGTACATGTTCTTATGTTTAGGTAGGCTAACTTGACTATTTTCCAGAAAGGGAGACCTGGACTTCTACCATTTATTGTCAGTATAAATGTCACTGTTACACTAACGTTATATAGAAAGACCTATTGAACATGATGAGACTTTATCTATTTGATTCACTTATAAAATTTATATCTGACAGAGCTGTGCAGAAGATTGTGCTATATGAGAATGATCAGCAAAATATTTAATGGCGATTGCCTTTTTTTGATGCTTACTGGTTTTCCAGGAAATCTGATGTAAAATATGTCTTCAAATAAGACAAATCCTCATCTTATTAAATGAGTATATTTACAAAGAAAGATAAATAAGGTGGCAGGGCAACTATACAACTTCAGACTTTGCTGCAGTTTACAACTAACTGAAACAGTTTTTCTTGCACCCAAGCTGATTGCAAGATAAAGGACAGTTCTTACTTCAAAAGGTTTTTTTTTTTGCTTGGTCTATCTTTTTTTTTTTTTAACCAACATTTGAAAGTAGGCATGTTTGAATCTAATATTGGTGCCTGTTCCACAGATAAATTATCATACCTATATAGTATGAAATAATTGCCAGAATTTACACACACAATACAAACTTTCTCACGGTAACATTATTATCAGCCATGGAACTTGCCAATATCCCTTCATTGAAGCTGGAGGTCCTCAGGCATAGTGTCTTTCTACTATCTGAACTGGGGGATGGATATGATTCTGTCTAAGGTGAGCGCCAGAACCATTTCTCCTCAGTAGCTGGAGGTATTCACATTCTTGGCTTGCTTGGTGTTGTGACTGGTGATTTGACCATGACCAGACACAATGTCAAGTAAAGAACTGCAGGCCCAAGGAGCCTTTATACCTTGAGCATCAATGAAACTGTCCTACCTAATTTTAAGTAGGATTTTTATTTTATTTTTATTATTTTTATTATTTTTATTTTTATTATTTTTATCAAAAGAGAACTAGAAAGAAAGGGAAGAACTTTGTATCATCTGATTCTTCTCCAGGGATAGATTGGGGGAGAACCACATCTCCTACTCGGGTAGAATGAAATGAAAAAAGTCAAAACCGACATGTGGGGTCCTTGGTGCTCTCTGAGCTTGATGGTTTTCTTGTAGACATTTCCTTACCAAACTAGGTAACGTAATCAGACTTGTATGGTAGTGAAATGTCCGCAAGAACATCACCAAGCTCGACAAGCACCAAGGATCCCACTATTATTATTATTATTATTATTATTGTTATTGTTATTGTTATTGTTATTGTTATTTATTGGATTTCTATACCGCCCTTCTCCTTGCGGACTCGGGGCGGTGTACAGCCAAAACCTTAAAACATAAATATACAATAGACTATTAAAATAAAATTA
>JANHFP010010091.1:31316-44598 GCA_032468135.1 Calamaria suluensis
ATGAAAACAAATATTAAGTGTTGCACTGAAATACATTTTATCCAGAAGTAAGTTTCTTTCATCTTAATTATATTTACTTTATACATGTATAGAATTGTGCTGTAAAGAATACAATAGTAGACATCTCATCATTTTTAATATGCTTAATGTGTTTTCTTTAATTTAAAGTCCAATATAGAAATGTACTTGTGAGGAACATTGTGCTGAAATATGGATGACTA
Source organism: Calamaria suluensis (assembly GCA_032468135.1). NCBI lineage: Eukaryota > Metazoa > Chordata > Lepidosauria > Squamata > Calamariidae > Calamaria > Calamaria suluensis. Next base: position 31,538 of record JANHFP010010091.1, read on the forward strand.
AATTATAATAGTTTTGCCACTCAAATTATTACTTACCAACATCCACAGAGACAACCTTCAAATTGTCTGAATGAAAAGTATAACATTTCTAAATCCAAATGGTATTAAGTCAGGATTAAATAGGATTTCAGTTTATATATCAGAAAAATATTAAAGATGGGAAGACATACATTTTTACAAATTCTCATCTGAGGGTAGACACTGTTCTAAAAATATAAATTTTCAAGATGTGCTTCTTCTGCAACATTCCTTCTGCAACAATATGATACTATGTGGTTAGAATTCATTCATTCTTGCTTTTTGCTTTGTTCTTTTACAAAATTATTTTAGCAGTTGCAGATTTAACATAAAATAAAGTCAAAAGAAGACATTTTAATCTTTCCAAATGTGATGTTGATAAACATATGGAGAATTATTTAATGTAAATAATTTAAATTATCATAATTATTGGTTTATAGGCTGCCTGGAACTGCTATTTTGCAGTTGAACAAAGAAAAAAATACATTTAACTGAGCTAAATATTATTTTAAGAAATTAGAAGTATTAACATGTTAAGTTAAAAATCCATTATTAATGTGGAAATGTTCTGCAAGATACTCATTGAAGAATATTCCTATTTCTTTGGGAAATTCTGTATAAAATACTTTGTTAACTGGTTATATTAAAGCAATCATACATTTTGTTAGAGAAGAATATCAGCATTATACCATATGGCATTTTGCATAGTATTTTAAAAAAATATGTTAAAAGGATTTGCATTCTAAAAATCCATAAAACAATTTAAAGTGTTGAATATTTAACATTTCTGAATAGTTAAAAATAATATAGTTTATAAACTGATTTTATATGCAGTAAAATAAAAACATATATACTAATAATAAATTTATCTTTAATAACATAACTATTACCTACTTGTAACATCTGCCAATATATTTTAACTGTTTGAAATGCAAGACACAATGGATTTTTAAAATAATCCTCTAAACATAATAATTACATTCAAGAAAATAAGACTTTCATTTGTAGGAATAGTTCTACAATTTTTGTAGGAATAAATCATGAAACTTGTAAGATTTCTCATTTCTTCTTACTCGAATTTGTGAATTAAATATGGCAATTTATTAATTCATGAAATTCATTAAAGTCCTCTCAGAAATGTAGTTTAACATGAGTATTTTTCTGTAGCAGATATTTAATGTTGTAGTAATTATAGATAAAATGCTATTTTACTACACATTCAGTTTTGCACTTATTTTGCGTTTAGCTAGAACAGTTGTCATTTTGGAATCATACTTATGCCTATTCCAGGTATATGTCTATTCCAGGTATTGGGATATCTTCAATAGAACTCTAGTTTGATATAAATAACATTGATTGTTTCAATCCATATAATGTTAATAATAATTTCTCCAAAATATTAGTATGGGATGTTCCTTATTCATCTATAACAGTATGAATATGAAGATGGTGTTTAAAGAGTTTATTTCTGACCTTATCTTAGTAACTATTTTAACTTAAGGTATGAGATACACCTAGAGGGGGTAATACATTGAGTTTAATAGGAAGACAGTTAATAACCTTTTTTCATCCCTATGCACTATCAATCATGGCTGTCACCAGTCTGCTGAATCAAAGCAAAAGTGTTCTTCACAGATGACTGATTAGAAACGCAAAATCACAAGATCCATCTTCATGGTCACTTTTATTATAGTCATTTTTAAACTGACAGCAACCTGCTCAGTTTCAGCAGCACAAATAGTGTCACTCAGTGCAGCTAGGCATGAGAAGATATTGCCTGAATTATACTCAAAAATAATTAGGCCCAAACACTTTTGTAGAATGAAGAAACAGTTTTATTTCTGTCTTTCAATTCTCCCAAATAGGCTACCATCGACCCACCCAAGCATTCTTTATTCTTGTGTTTCTACTGAATACGTGTGATATTTCTACTTGGTAATACATTCATATTATTTCATTTTAGAAATATGTATCTTATAGTTCTTTCATTTCCACCTTCAATTATCTCACAAAATTGTTGGATTAATCTCCCCTCAGTCACATGGCAACCTCCTTGAACTATCCATGCTTTGGCTTCTTGCCTGCTTCTAGATTCTGTTTAAAAATAAAATGTACCAACCCACCCTTACTTCAAAATTTTCCAAGTCTTACTTTATTTTGTGGCCTTAAAATTCCAAAGCATGCCTGTCTAATTATTATCTTTGCTTCTTTATTGCTGCAAATTTTAGGCATTTGAAATGTTGTGCTTTGGAAAGATGTAGTATAGTCTCCCTTGCTCTTCCTTTATATTCTGTTCCAATATATCTTCCAGGACACTTGAATGATACCATATTGGTCCCATCTTTTCAAGTTTATACTTTTCTACATAATGTATGCATTATAGGCATTCATTATCAAAGCTAAGAATAAGTCATTTAAATGATTTTTTAAAATATACTCTCTACTTATCACCCCTTCATCTTCTTTTTCCGCTGTTACTTCTCATATACCAATTTTCAAATGCACGTTTATCGCAATATGAACACATAATCTTGTAGTGACTTGGTGGCTGTTGATAACTTTTAATTCCTTTTCCTCCTTCTCTTTCTCTTCCTCCTCCTCTTCCTCTTCATCCTCCTCCTCTTCCTCATCTACCATATTTAGGTTTGAGTATTACATAGTTTCTTGATGTTAATCTTTTCATCTTGTATAGATGGACTAAGGAGTAAGCACTATTGATTTCTGAATCTGGTAAATGTGGTAACCCAAAATTTGGTTTACCTGCTAAATGATTAGGCTAGGGAGGTAAGCTAATATAGCATTATTGTAGTGCAGAATGATAAAGTTGGAGATTATTCATCTCTGCACTGATGGAGGTAACATTTACTTCAGATAAGAACAAAAAGAAATGATGTATATACCAACAGAACTTACCTACAGAAATATGTCACACAAACACATATGTTTGAGTGAGTGCACATGTGCACATAGGCACACACATATAAACTAAATGTATGGATCAGTTATAAACCACAACTACTTAGAGAAAACAAACCAACAAGATACACCTGATGTGCCAGTGCAGATGTTATCCTAGAATAAAATTTATGACCAGAATCACAATATTTATTTGTTTTGTGACCAACTGCATCTATCACAATAAGTGTCCTTGAATAAAAACATAGATTCAATTTGTGATTTTTTTATTACTTCTAGTCATTGTGTGTGCCATGGTATTAAGCCAAAAAATGTTACTTTTTTTGTAATGTTTTACATCACAGTAATGAATAGTCTGTGATGTTACAAATCAAATTAGACAATTAAATAGCTTTAGGTCTGAAAAAAATAGGATGTAATGCTATTTAAAGATTATTCAAGTATATACTATTTGCTATTATTTATCACACTCTAAACATTATCAAAATTCAAATATTGCAGTGCTACCTTTCTGTGTTACTTATCATCCTAGGTTAGAGTTAAACATAAACCTATAAATATAACCAACTAAAATAAATTATATAAATATAGTATCAATTTACAGGTGAACTTAACACAAAGGAATAATCCTTAAATGTAGGAAACTGGACATTAAACTTTTAAATAAAATAAATTATTTTTTATTAAAAAATATGAACAAGATTCCATAGAATGGTTTTATGAAATAGTTTTTTGTTTTATTGGTGTACTATCTTGCTACTCTGATATGGTTTCTCTCATGAAAAGAAAGAAAATAACTTCTATTTTTGATGTGACTTGGCTTGAGTTTTTTATATCTGGGAATATCCCATTATAATATTAATATAACTTCCCAAATAATCTAAGAAGAAATTAATCCAGTGCATTCAATTTAATTTGCTAATACTGTGTATCACAAATATGCTTTTGTGAATTTAGAATACCAGTCATATATAAAAACAATTAAAATTTTATATGAATATGAAAAATATCAGTAACATTGTGGGGCAGGGAATGGGGGACTAGAATAAAATAATTTTTCCAGAAACATTGACAAATTTAATTCATCAACAGGAATTGAATATCATTGATATAAGTTCTAAGTTCTATAGTACAGTATAAGAAGAATTTAAATCTTAATACAACAGTTAAAACACAACTGTGGATCTCGTGTAGTGCTACTGATATCAAACCACTCCCATGTACTCTTTTAAAGTTTGGCAGTTACACTAATGTAATGCACACATAAGAATGAAATACAATTCCGCCACTATTGAATAAAGAAGCAAAGCCTGGTAAATATGGAAACCACATGTTCAGATTAGAGTAGTAGTGGGATCCCGATCAAAAACAAGCTTAAGTACAAAAAACGTGTGCTACTTAATATGGAAGGTCGTATAAAATGAAATAGTGAGTGTACCGAAAACCGTATGGGATAAGATTAATAGCTTAATCAAAAATCATGGGAAAGGGGGAAGGGTGAATGTATTGTCCCGAATTGTTTCGTGTTGGTTTATTTTGAAAAGTGGTAAATGTAGTGAAATGTTAATATTCATTCACTTTTTTAAAAAATCCCATTTCAAAAGTCATAAACATCAATATGGTTAAAATTCTCTCTCTGGTATTTGTTTTGGTTAGATCGAAATGCTAAGCCCATTCAAGGAAGGCTTTCATTCTGCTGATAGATACTACTTGTGCATGTTGAAATAACTGTCACAGAGACTCACCGCATCATGTATATTTCAAATGACCAGGCTATATCATGTGATAGTTGTCAATGCCAAACAAAAAAATAGCATATTTTAGAAGCACCGTTTATTTATGAAGCTATTCACCAAATCAAAGCAATACAATATAAGCATTTTTTATTGTATGGGATTGGCATCCTACTCTCCCATTAATAAAAGAGCATTAACAGCCTGAAATAAAATATAAATTTAATATACAATTAAAAGTAATTAATAATCATTTAACTTAAACAGTTAAATTATGAGAAAGTGAAAAAGGATATTTGAAAAAGTTAGGCATGCTAAGAAAATCATAGCTCCAAAATGATCAATTGGTCAATGGCTTGAAAACTAGTAAAAAAGCCACCTTCTTTCTCCATTCTGTCAAACAGGCCTCTGCAACTCACAATATCATTAAAGAGCAGGTCTCTGCAGACCTCACTGTCAGGTTAGGTTCGTAACTGGTTGTATTACAAATATTAAAACCAAGCATACCATGGCATTAAAAAATGAAAACCAATTCCTGACTTGAGCTTCCAAACCAGATAGCAACCAATGTAGACCGCATTTCCTCCAGTTTATAAAAGCCCTTTTTATAGAGGGTCATCAGGCTCACATTTCAAATGTTTAAAAAAGTAGACATTTCCTGGTAACGAAGTTTGCAAACTTGCATAGCTTTCTTTTCTAATTTAAACTAAATGTTGGTACTTAGAAGACTTGTCCGTCTTTAATCTATAAGGAAGTGGTCGACAATGCCCCTGGTTGGCCCATTTTAGGCAAATTTATGGTAAGATGGCAAATAGTGGTTTTGCCACATGATAATGGAGTAAGTTTATCAAACTCACAAACGATTGACAACTCAGGCTAAAATTGCTATGTGGATTTCTCCTTACATGCAGTATATGTGTACTTGATTATGGCAGATATATCTTTAAATAAAAATGCTACTACAACAACAACATTTTGAGAAGAAGAATCTTGGGAATTTTTTTGTATGATGCACAGTGCCCTTTATTTGTATTCTGAAGTAGGGAGGGAAAGTTTTGAATTTCATCCAAATAAAACATTTTTACTGCAGTGGTATGATATATATATATGCAAATCAGTATCTTGAATCATTGAACAATTTACTTTCCAATAAGTGCTTGTTGTCTGTTGCCTTTTTTATCCAGAAATAGTCTACAATATTGCTATGAAATATCTACGTTTATCATTTTCTATGTAGTCAAATTTTATTAATGCAAATATAACAATTAGAGGCAAGCATTGATGAACCACTCTTTTGATAACAGTTTAAAACTACCTGTGTCACTGAATTCAAGGAAACTTGCATTCAGATAAACATTACCAAATTACTCCAATTTGCAAAGACATTTTTAGAGATATTCACATTTATAATAGATACAGTATATCACTTCAGGATTACAGTTATTTTACTAGTTCCAGACTTTAGCTAGATAATAAACAGTATGAAGTTTTTTCTCAACTGATACTTACCACAAGAGTTTAAATAGTATTTAATGAATTATTATTTAGCTTGTGAACATATTAATAGGAAAGATATAGACTTGTGAAATTTCTAGTGGAAAATGACTTACTAATACTTAGGTAATAATTAGGTATCTGGCTAAATCTATTGAAACATGTTATATAAGATTAAATATGTAAGCATTAACAACAAAAAAGCCAACTCATAAGTTGATAGGGGTATGTTAATTCTGTTAATAAATAATATTGTTTATGTGTCTTAATCATATAAATTGCTGGGAAAAAATCTCTTTAAATATAAGCACATTTATTTCTTCAAACATATATTATAAACTTAATAGTAAGATAAGTAAATTTGTTCTTTATTTATTCAATACTATATGTAAAAAAGAAACTAATGTGGCAGTTATTAGGCAAATATGATTTTTTTAAATAATACCAAATAATATAAAACAGTTTCAAAATTCAATTTGTTTTATTTTAAGTAGTTTATTACACATTTTAATTAAAGCACACTATCTCTGCACATAGCTTTAATGATATCATATGCAGAATAATTAAGTATTTTGTGTTTTATCCCTTTTAATATAAACAAAATAATATAAATATGTGTACAAGAATATTCTTTTTTAGTAGGATTTAGTAGGAAATTAATGAAACAGCTGGGAAAATATGGCATCTATACCTAAATAAAATCTACATTACTATGTCTATGATCCTGCCATAATATAAAAGTTTTAACTGAACAGCTTTTTTACTGAATTTACAGAATTACTGAACTTTATTGTGTTTTATTGTGTTGTGGTTTAGCAGCTGAAGAATATTATACCTTTCCCCAATAAATTTCTGTAACATATCTATTTCTTTGCTGCTTGATTTTGCAGGATTTTATTCTGCTGGTACATTTATGATAAGGGTCTCTGGGGGTGTTAATTTCTAATCATATGTTGACATTTTATTTCAAATGTGAATAATTCTTAGACGAACGTTAGGGGGTAAGAGACAATTCTACAAGTGTCAGGAAACAAATGTGTGTATATATTCATGCTAGAAACTAAGTTAGACATCTTCAGCATGTCTCGATTACTTGGTTACAGTTATGTATGTTTATGTATGTCTTCATGCCTAACTACTTCACCAAAATAGTATCTACAATAATTAATCAGGTCTAGTTGGAAAATTTCAATTTTTAAAATGTGGGTTTCATGTCTTCTTAAATAGGTATTTTTCTTAAACTCTGCAGATTTGTCAACTATTACTCCCTTTTAATAATAGTTTACAGATGGTTCAGAACTACCCCTTTATATATATTTCAGAGAAATGAATATATAAGCTCGAAATAGATCTATACTGGCCTCCCTTAATTTTAAAAATATCAGCAGAAAACAATTAACATATATATATATATGTGTGTGTGTGTGTGTGTGTGTGTGTATGTATATATGTATATATATATGTATGTATTGGAATTTGTCAAACAAACAAGAATGAGAATAAAAATACAATGACAGGGACAATAGGCACATTAGTGCATTTATGCACGCCCCCTCTACTGACCACTTAAATATGAAGTAAAGTCCACAGAAGTCAATTTGTGACTGAAACTGTGAACATTTGTAGCTGAGACAACTGATTCAGATAGGGCATTCCAGACTTTGACAACTATTACAGAAATCATATTTTTTACAGTCAAGTTTAGAACAATTTACATTGAGTTTAAAGTGGTTGTTCGCGTGCATTCATACCAAGGGGAGGTTCTCCAGCCTTTTCTTTCCAATTTAAAACCACTGTTTCTAAGTATTTCAATTTCTATTGCAAGAATGCCAATGACTCTCACATTTTGATTCACAGAACAAAAATATTTATAATTTACTGGACTCAGTTACGTAGAAAGGGATTACCAAAACAGAAATCCATTAGAGATGTAACAAAGATAATGCTTCTTTAAAACACATGTATTTACATTTTTTTTACTAATGCTTTATTAAGTTTGGGGAAATTATTGGATTGCATAAATATAACTATGTGACAAAAGCAAACATTTATCTCCAGCATCCAAGAAGTCCAGAAATAGAGTTCAAAAGGTCTGAAATTTCCATCCAAAGTTTAACTTTTGCAGGCAATGCTGGGTAGATCCCTAGGGCCTTCTTCTGGTGTTGTCCTTTGGGGAGAGACCAAAGCACCCCTCCATTGACTTCCAGACATTTTTTAGAAAGCCTTGGAGCATGGTGTGCTTTGGGGGCCCAGGGGGCAAGGGGATGGGGGTTCATGGGAGAGGATGCCCATCAGATGTTGGGTGTCAGTGATTTAACATGTGTGGTATGCCAATGAAGAGTTTTGGCTTTGGGGCCTCTGGTGGGTATCTCCTGTGCCACCCTCGCTGTACCTGGGAGCAAGGCCTTGCCCTTTGTACTTCCATTCCAGAGCCCTGGACAGTGGTGGGCAAGCACCCAGTCCAGCCCTCCAGCACTGGGATCCCACAGCTGACCCCAGCCCAGCTTCCTCAAGAGGGCACTGGCTTACTTACTTCCATAAGGGCAAAGCTGTTGCCAGTGCTGGGGCACAGAGGCAAAAGTGGAGAAGTGAGGGGAGGGTTGGGCACAGAGGCGAAGGTGTATGAGCGGAATTTGGACACAGAAACGGAAAAGCAAGGGGGGATGGGGAAATGTTGTAGGAAGCAGAATCCAGGTGCAGAAATGGAAAAGTGAGGAGGGGATGGGAGGGAGAAGGTTTGGAAGCAGAATCCAGGTGCAGAAATGGAAACCACTGGAATGGATATTTGAACTTGGATCTCAGTAGTCAAATGTCACAATTAATGTAAGAGATTGTTCTACTATTGTGGCATGTTTGCTTTTTCATTGTAATGTATACTACTTCTTTCACATCTTCTGTAATCCTTTTACAAATAATAAAAGCTACAATTTAATTTGAATTTTACAGACAAAGATGATGCCTATGAGACCACACTGGACAACTCAAAATAACAAGCGACTTTGAAAATGAAAGCAAATTGAGGCAGGAATAAAAATATTCTCAATTTTCTTCAGGAAAAACAACAAAATATTTCTCCTTCCCCAGTAGGTGAAAGATAAAAGAAAGAAAATCAAGAAGAGATTTCAAGCTGGAAGAAGTAGAGTAGGCGGAACTCAATGATACATTATACAAAAAGGCCAGGGGAGATTATTTTTCCATTTCAGAAATGAGGGAAATATCTGGAAGTCAGTGGGGAGGAAAAGATAGTTAATTGGATATAATTTCATAGGGCAAATAGTAATGCAGACCTTGCCCTGGAAGAAAGAAAAGGGCTTAAATCAAAGCACCCCTAAACAAGGGGTTACATATATTTTCAACCTTCTCAAGAATATCAGTGGTGGAAAAGTTCCATAGATGTGCTTATTGTGAGAAAAAGCAGACTTCAAATCACAAGTGATTATGCAGGGCAGAATCCACTCTGGAGAAAAGCAGATACAAATTATCTGAATGTGGTAAAAGCTCAGGTCAGAAAAATTCCTCTTTGGTTAATGGAAGGACCCACACAGGAGAGATGCCCTACAAGTGTTCCTAATGTGGTAAACACTTTACCGAAAATGACAACTTGCTGATACACCAGAGGACCCACATGGGAGATAAAACATATGACTGTCCTGACTGTGGGAAAAGTTTCACTGGAAATTCCCACCTTGTGAGACACCTGAGGACTCACACAGGAGAGAAACCCTTTGAATGTCCTGATTGTGGGAAAAGTTTCAGTCACAATTCTAATCTGATAAGACACCAGAGAACTCACACAGGCGAGAAACCCTTTGAATGTCCTGACTGTGGGAAAAGTTTCAGTCAGAATTCCTGCCTGGTGAATCATCAGAGGACGCACACAGGAGAAAAACCCTTTGAATGTCCTCTTTGTGGGAAAACTTTCAGTCAGAATTCCTGCCTGGTGAATCATCAGAGGACTCACACAGGAGAGAAACCCTTTGAATGTCCTCTTTGTGGGAAAACGTTCAGTCAGAATTCTGACCTAGTGAAACATCAGAGAACTCACACAGGAGAGAAACCCTTTGAATGTCCCGATTGTGGGAAAAGTTTCAGTCAGAATTCTGACTTGGTCATCCATCAGAGGACTCACACAGGAGAGAAACCCTTTGAATGTCCTGATTGTGGGAAAAGTTTCAGTCGGTACTGCAGCCTGCTGATACACCAGAGGACTCACACAGAAGAGAAACCCTTTGAATGTCCTGTTTGTGGGAAAAGTTTCAGTCAGAATTCCAACCTGGTGAAACACCAGAGAATTCACACAGGAGAGAAACCTTTTAAATGTCCTGATTGTGTGAAAAGTTTCAGTCAGAATTACAACCTGATGAAACATCAGAGAACTCACACAGGAGAGAAACCCTTTGAATGTTCTGATTGTGGGAAATGTTTCAGTCAGAATTACAGCCTGGTGAAACATCAGAGAATTCATACAGGGGAGAAACCATTTGCATGTGTTGAGTGTGGGAAAAAATTCAGTCACAATTCCAACCTGGTAAGACATCAGAAAACTCATACAGGAGAGAAACCTTTTACATGTGTTGATTGTGGGAAAAGTTTCAGTCAGAATTCCAACTTTATAAGACACCTAAGGACTCATGCAGGATAGAAGCCCTTGGAATGTCCCCATTGTGGGAGTATTTTAGTCAGAATTCCCATCTGGTGAAACAGCAAAGGACTCACACAGGAGAGAAATCGTATATGTGCCCAAAGTGTGGGAAAAGTTTCCTTAAAAGTTTTGACCTCATCAGACACCGGACAACTGACACAGGAGAGAAATCCTTGAAATGTCCTGTCTGTGGACGATCTTAAGGCATAAATCTTCCCTTATTTCCTACATGGAAATCCATGAGAGAAACATTGATGAGTTTACAGAACGCTTGAATTTCATTTCTCATCTCTCATTAGGAATGTAGGTGAAAAATTGGCTATTTTAATTCTGGCCTCCTTGTTTTTTACTCAAACATGTCTCAGGATTAGACTTGCAAGTGAATAGAAAAGGAGAATGGAAAAGGGCTAACTACCTGTTTATAGTTAGCAGCAGCAGTTTTTGGATATTTCCTTTTTTCAGAGGTAATGGAATTCCTCAAAAAGGGTTTTGGGTGGTGTTTTTGTATATTGCTTATATAATTTCCACAGGTGGACTTTCCATCTTCTACTTTGGTGTCCTCCAGATTTTGAGCCCCAGAATTCCACAGCCACCAAAGAAGTTGTCTTCTAGATACAACTGTAATGGGGACTGACAATTATGGTTCCATGTTGCAATGGTTTTTAAGTGAAATTGCATTCCTTAACTATCCCCATCTCCTCCTCTCCCTGATGAAGCTGTTAAGAAAATATTCAAGTCATTAAGCAGAACAGTGACTACCTCAGGGTTGTGGGAATCTCTTAGAGGCCTAGCCTCCATTACCCCAACTTTAGGGTCCCCCATAGGCCTTTCCCTCTGTACAGTGTCCCCACAGGCATTTCCTACTACCACTGAATCCCTGTGATTGTCAGGGCTTACTCCCATCTCACCAGGCATCACAAAGGGGGAAAGAAGAGAAGCTGCCAGGGGGGGATGGAACAAACCCCGTCACTTTTAAAAATTGCGGGGGGGGGGCGGTGCAGGGGTGTGTGGCACGGGGGGTGCCCCCCGCTGCAAATTTTTAAAAGTGCCGTTTTTTGGGTTTTTTTAAAATGGGGCGGGGGGGCTCCCCATTGGCGGTCTCCCACCGCTGAAAACCCTACCTTCCTGCTTTTGGCTCTCTGCTGGCTTCCTGCTGCTGGGGAGGAGAGCAGGTGGGTGTGGCCTCCTTGGCTCCTCTGAGGCCAAAAAAACCCGGGACATTTCAAAAATGACACGGGACGTGGGACTTTTGCCCAAAAAGCGGGTCTCTCCTGCAAAAAGCGGGACGAATGGTCACCTTAGTTTTTCTATCTTAACACTTTGTAAACTGTATAAAGGAATTGTGGGTGCACTGGAAATGGTGGCTGCCTCTGGGAGAACTCCGAAAGAGCAGGGTGTATATCCTTGGGCCACCTGAGAAATAGACAATATTGTGCTGCAACTGCCAAAAAAGCCAATGCAGTCTTAGGCTGCATCAACAGAGGCACAAAGTCAAGATAAGAAGTGATAGAGTTGCTTTACACTGTGCTGGTGACAGCACACCTAGAATAGTGCATCCAATTCTGGTCACCACAATAAAACCAGCACCATGATGCTATGATTCTATGAATTTAGGGGCAGTTTAGAAAATAGGTAATTATTAGCCCTATAAATGTGCTTGTGGTAAAGGGACTCTAAAAAGTTATTTTCTTCAGAAAATTAATATACAGAACAAGCTCTTAAAAAAAGGAAACTTTTTTTTCAAAAGCACAAGGACAAAACATTTAAAAAGAAAAACGCATTAAAAAAGAAAAAAAAACAGATTTACTTATATTAACACCACCACCCCCCGCTTGAATATTCATAAATATATAGGAGCAATATTAGTTTCCTCCCCTTGTGTAGCAGGCCCAACATTTATAAACTTCTATTTCTGTTTACAACCAATTTGTCATTCATCTATATACGATATGTAAAGGCAATGTAATTAACAGATGAACCAGCAACAACGTTGAACATCAAAGCACTTTGTTTAGAATATACTATTCTGTTTAATTTGTATAAAGTTTAGAATGGCTTCTTATTTAGCATAAATCACCAGAATCATTGTCTCTGATTTGTCCAGGATGGAATATCTTTGTTTGATTCTTATTAATATTTTTTTCTTAAAATTTAAGTTGAGAACAATAAGGCAACAGTTGTGTCTCATTCCTAAGGTGACCATCCGTCCCGCTTTTGGTGGGACGGACACGCTTTTTAAGAAAAAGTCCGCGCCCCGC
>JANHFP010010096.1:83677-94405 GCA_032468135.1 Calamaria suluensis
AACACCTCAAGATAAAAAATTTTATACAGGGCTGTTAAGGAAAAATTGTTATTCTGAATAATTCTAGTCTAAAATCAGGGCATGTAAATGTAAATTTAATCAACTATGGTGGGCTGCACAATTAATCAGGTGTTTAGACTGGATTTAGCAATTTTGTCCCCCAATTGAATCCTTCCCAAGGACTTAAGATGGGCAGATTTTGTCTGATGATTAAAGGTATTGTTGCAGGATGTAAGTTGTTCCAAATAAAAATGTTTTTGTTGTAATTGATTGATAGTGGTTTTGTCAATGCCAATAGTGTTAAGTGGTGCTCAAGATGTTTTAAGATTGCACTCAAGGCATCTATGGCTACTACTTTTGCTTTCTTTTGCCACAGTCACTGTACTTCTATTAATAGGTTTTATATTTTGTGATTTTTCTATGGTCTTTCTCTTCTATGTTGTTATCTTCTAGGTACTGCAACATCTATTATCCAGATGTTTTTTTTAAATTTATGTTATCAACAATTGTTAAATCTGGGCTGTTATGTGATAAATGCTTGTCTGATTGAATCAAAAAGCATTTTAGTTTTTTCATTTTCTATTACTTTGTCTGTTTTGTGGTCCCATTAGTTCCTGTTTGCTTGTAATCAGTCTGTAAAATCTTGTACCAGCTAACTAGGTAATCCACCATCATATGGAAGGGGCCTTCTCTGCTAGCATTTGTGTTTGACTGTATGGGGTGCGCGCATATTTTTCCATTTATTTTGGGAGAATTGTCACAATGCTCACACTTCCACAAAAATTCAAATGTGACCCTATAGATTATATGAAGACCCTTCATTATATGAAGAAAACCTGTTATATCTAAAAAGAAATTAATTTGGGAGGACTAGAAACGGTGGTGATGCAAAATTTGTGAATTTATTTGTGAATAACCATTTTATTTATTTAAAATTTTATTTAATGTAATCATATCTTCCCATATAAAATACTCAAATTATTCAATAGGACAAACCAACAGAGCTGTTAAATAGTGTAAACAAAAATAATAAATTAATAATTAAAACAGCAGCTCCGTAACATAATACTGTCAACAAAATGATACTTTTAAAAAATATACTAAATTGAGAGAATCAAGCTAAACCATATTTTCACATTTGTTTACAAATATATCTGTATATTCTTCTACAGAGTAGACTTTAGAAATAAATCAACTACAGGAGTGCTATAGACTGTGAAAAGTATGTGACCATGTTCTTCTTCTAGTACTTACAATTCTATGTGTATACTATAATAATTGCCTATCCAACAGTAACATGTTTCAAAGAATTACTCTCCTTTTTAGAGATTCATAAAGGAGAGTCTCAAATGTAGGTCCTGTCTTAAATTTTTGCCCTACCATCAGAAGGCACACAATCCATCAATTTGGGTAATGGGGGAACTGGATCTACTGTCAAAAAAAAACCTCCTGGCAAACATTAAGCAAATTGTTACAATAGTTATAATTCTATATTAAAGAATTAATTCTCATTTCATTTAAAACTAATATTGAAATATGAAATAAATATTTTTTAGTTTTGAATTAAAATAATAAACTGGAAAGCTGTCCCAAAGTATCTGAACTTGATATCAAGATTTTGTTCTTGAATAAATTCACTATGAATTCAGTTTCTTAGACATGCATCCAGAATGAGTGTCAGATTACCATATACTTTAACATGAAACTGAAATCCACACTACAAAATACAAGAGTTATCTGAGAAGGGGGTATGCAAAAATTTGTTAGAAAAACAATTTTGTGAAGTGTAGTTACATTAAAAATATAATTCATTCTGTCCTTAGAACCATGGCATTTCTTTGAAAAGTAGTTAAAACTACTTTCTGAAATGAAAGCAGACGTTTAAAATTATACCTATCGATAAAGATGTAAACTGCTCAGTAAATAGATGGCACTTTAACCCATCATTACAGAGTAATGTGCTTTTAAAATGTTAAGATTCTCTAGGATATATTTTGTATTCTTATTCAACACAGTTCAGAATTCTTTTCTCTACAAAGGTCTACCGCAAGTTCAAATGATTTCACAATACATTTAGTTGTTAAAGAATAGTATTTCTAATGTTAAAAAACAGCCTTTCCAAATATTTTTCTATCATCTTTATCAATTTCATATGTAGGCACCCAATGCTCAGTTAACTAATTTATCATTGCAAAAAAATACTTTTATAATGTTTACTTTTAATAAGAATTTATTAACATATTTAGAGGATGATTAGAATTTTTTAAAAAAATCCTAACCCCTACAATAGAGAAACACTATACAATAGGGAGATTAAGAAGTACATAAAAAATAATCACTCGTAACTAATGAACATTTTTTATAAAGAACAGTTTGTAAAATTGTTATTAGTATGTTATTTAACTTTCCATGGAATGATGAACAAGTTAGTATTATAAGTTTGAATGTAAATAGTTAACTTCTAATTTTAATATCAACCAATGGTCACCATTCAACTATTTTTTAATTTTCTTCAAAATACATGTATTGCTATCATTGTTGTCTATTTGCTATCCCTTTATCTTTGTGCCAGAGGAATAAAGGAGAAAAATACTTGCTTTGCTTCCTTTTATTTATATCTCTACTCAGATTCAGAGGAGACAGCTAAAGGAGTAACATCAAGAAGATGGAATAGCAAAAGCAACAAGTTCTGGGGTTGTCAGTACTATAGAGTCCTGTTGGAGACTGGCTTCAGCAGGTGTCCAAAATAACATTTTAAAGCATTGATTAGCATCCAAGCTTTCCTCCAAAAAACATTGTTTACATTCTTTTTTAGATTTATACATTATTCTTTATTTTATGTATTTAAAAGAGGGTGGAGAGGGACAGAGAGAAAAAGAGGAGAGAGATAGAAAGAGATTGTTATTTTGCTGTAAAAAATCCATTAATCAACAGTACCATAATATCTCCAAAATTTTCATCAATGACTTTAACGAGCGCATAGATGGGGAACTAATCAAATTTGCAGATGACACCAACCTGGCAGGAAAAGCCAACACTCCAGTAGACAGGCTTAAGATACAGAAGGATCTTGACAGACTTGAACATTGGGCACTATCTAACAAAATGAAATTCAGTGGTGAAAAAAGTAAGGTTCTACATTTAGGCAAGAAAAACAAAATGCACAGGTACAGTATATGTGATACCTTGCTCTATAGTGGTGACTGTGAGAGTGATCTTTGAGTCCTAGTGGAATATCACTTAAATATGAGCCAGCAGTGTGCTGCAGCTGCCAAAAAAGCCAGCACAGTTCTAGGTTGCATAAACAGAGCTCTCAAGATCATGTTTATATCACTTTATAAAGCCTTGGTAAGGCCACACTTGGAATACTGCATCCAGTTTTGGTTGCCACGATGTAAAAAAGATATTGAGACTCGAGAAAGAGTGCAGAGGAAAGCAACCAAGATGATTAGGGGACTCGAGGATAAAACATATAAAGACCGGTTGTTGGAACTGGATATGTCTAGTCTTATGAAAAGAAGGACTAGGGTGACATGATAGCAGTGTTCCAACATCTCAGGGGTTGCCACAAAGAAGAGGAAGTCAAACTATTATCCAAACTATTTATTTATTTAATTAATTTAATTTATTTTTTTAACAAGAAAGAAACAAGTAACAGTATAACCATAGACACTGGCACAAAAATGGGCACAATTAAAGATATAAATAGGCAAAATGTAGCCATAAACACATGGGATGGTTACAAATGGATGGGAACAGTAGGACAGGGACGGTAGGTACATAGGTGCACTTATGCATGCCCTCTGCATAATTTTGCCCCTGCAAAACTAATCAAGGAGAGAAGTAAGTAAGTAGTTTATTACGTCAGAGACCAGGACAAAAACACACACAAATGCAACTATTTACAAGTGCAACTATTTACAAGCAAGGAGAGAAGCAACTTAGAACTAAGGCGAAAATTCCTGACAGAACAATTAATCAATGGAACAACTTGCCTCCAGAAGTTGTAAATGCTCCAACACTGGAAGTTTTGAAAAAGATATTAGATAACCATTTGTCTGAAGTGATGTAGGGGTTCCTGCCATAGCAAGTGCTTGGACTAGAAGACCTCAAATGTCCCTTTCGATTCTGTTATTCTGTTCTATTAATGTAACACTATATTAACAGAAGCTTTGGGAGTCTAAAAGTACAGTTCACCTGCCATCTCCTTTACAGCCTGAGAAACCAGCGAAGGTCTGTTCTGAGCCTCTTGCTACATCCTTTACGCAGCTATGGGTATGCTGTCCCTTATCTCACCATTCCCTTGGCAACTTCTCTTACCCTCCTTCAAAGGTTTTTCCCATAACGCTTTGCAAATACATCAGCGAGTATCCCATGGCAACTGGCCACTATATTCTGAACCAATTGCAGCTTCCAAATGATCTAAGGAAGTCATACTGTAGTCATAGTAAGTGTTGAGGACATGAGTTACTGTCTCAAAGTTTTCTTGCTCCAGACAGGGATTCAGTTGGCACATCTGGTGGAGCTGGACCAATGGCCCTCTTGCTCCTAGTCTCTACGTTCCCATCTAGGAGTAATATAAGCCCTTCCCCAGCAATTCTGGGTAAATGTTAAAAAGCAAAAGGGAAATGACCAAACTATGTGGCATCCCACAAATGAGCAGCTGCTTGGTTGATCTTTCCTCTTGCGACCCTCCCCACAGAATTGAAATTTATTCTGAGGAAGGAGTAGAACAACAACTGTAATTATGATCCTTTTCTTGTTAGCAGTCCAGAAGAATACCATGGTGGATAGTATCTAAGCTTGGCGAGAAATTTGAAAGAAACCCATATGGATGCATTGTCCCCATCCAAGTCAGAACAAAGGTTTTCCACAATGATGATTAGTGCCATTTTCAACCCTTATCCAGATTTACCTGGCTAAAAAGAGTATATAATCACTTGATTTCTTTAAACTGCTGTGTAATTGTAAGCTATTCATAACCTTTCAAAAGAGAAGATTCAAAATTTGTTGTCAAATACTGATAGATCCAGAAGTGGGTGATCTATAACCACTTTCAAGAGTTCAAGAGCATTAACACCTCCAAAGTGAGGAATGGACCACCTAGATCCAAGTTGTCATGCTTTCTTCTGAAGGAGCCAGGAGGGCCAAGGGCTAAGCACACGGATGGCCAGAGACAAACAATAGTTCATCATTCTTATCTACCAACATAGTTTATAGACCATAAGGAGTCCCAGACAATCTGGAATGAAATTGCAAAATCTAATCTATAGATCTTGTCCACAAAACCCCCCACAAATTTTTAGTGAATCTTCACTAAAGTCTTTCAGAAGTTTTTCAGTAAACGTTTTTCAGCAAAGTCCTGTGATAACTGGCTACAACAACCAGATGGAGACTGTTGCCTTTTCTGTGAAAGGAAATTGGCCATCTTAAAGAGGGCTGCTGGATGACACTGTCAATTCAGCAATACATTTGGGAGGCATTGTTTGAATTTAGAAGTGAAACATTCTGTAAAAGCTAAATTCAAATTGCAGTTATTAAAAAGGACACATGTAGAATTTCCCTTCAGGGTGTGTTAAAAACAAGATTTTATATTGGTACAATGTAAATGGACACAGTGGGATTTAATTTTTTATTTAAAAGAAGTTAAAGTTTAAAATCCTGATGATTGCAAGTTAGAAACAAAAATAATATCTGCAGCTCTCTACTATCTTAATAGAAGACTGGAGTTTTACAGTCTACATTTGGTGGCGCCAGTAGACGGGAGGAAGTTTGGAAGTTATAGAATGGATGGACACACTTCTTTTTCCACTAACTCCCTTTACCAAGAAGCATAACAGGTTTTTAAAGGATACATTTTCTGTAAATATAAAGAAAATGTATCCTTTTAACTTCCTTAAAATTCTATCTAAAGATTTATTGTGCAGATGAATAGAGCAACAGGCAAATAGTTGCTGTGTCACATCTTAGATATTAGATCTGTGCAGGAAAGGCAATATGTCTGAGTGAAAATGATATTTTGATATGACCATCAAAAGCTTTTCAATTTTGTGGGAGAAAAATTCAGATTTATATAATTCCCTTTTCCCGAATGATGCTTGTCTTGGTAAATTTCTCATGGTCTTCCAAGTGTTAATAAGAGCATACATTGAAAAGGGTGTGGCAGGAAGGTATTCTTTATTACGCAGTTGGTTGGCAGAGACATTGTGACACCTAATCCATTTGTGAGTCAGGAACTGCCTTTGCCTGCTCTTTGTATGGACTTTCCTGATCGACCTGTTGCTTCACCATGTGTCAAAGACGCATGGTGCAGTTTCTCACTTGTAGACTGGGCTTCCCTCTCTATATTTGTTGCATTATAGCTGTTAACATCTTTGGCAACCCAACACTCCTGGAGAGCAATGGCCTAAGAAGGCTGACCTTTCATTCAGCTCACTGTGGTTCTTCAGTGATTGTCTAAAGCCGAAGTTGTTTCCAAGCTTCTTTTGTCTCTGCTGTGAGGTGGTGTTTGTAGGTATTTAGATTTCAGGGAACTGAAGGAGACCCCAGCCTGCTTTCCTCTCTATGACAAAATGGGTGGAAAAAAAGAAAAGCTTTTATTCTAGAGAAAAGGAGGGAGGAGGGGAAACTTTACGAATACACCCAAATGACCCATTCCCACTTAGCATGGAACTTAACAAGTTACACCCACTTTCTGAGCCAGAAACGGAATGAAAGATTCATGCTTCCTCATTTTTGCTGCTAGAACTGGCTGCTTTCTGAAATGAGAACAGAGAATTTGTCTCTGCCACCGAGGAAAGAGGTAAGCAACTACCAGTAGTTATTCTCCTATTGGGTGTGCTTATAGCCCTATGTAAAAAAAGTGGGATTGGGGAAAAAGGTATACAAGTGGTTGCTGTGATAATTGGTATGCTATTTACAGGGTATTCCTTGTGATTTCACATGTCTGAGTTTCTTCCATGCTAGAAGCTGAAAGGTGTCCTTTTCTGTTTATTTTATACAAATAGGCCTTAGGGAATTCTCATCCCCCCCCCACCTTTTCATCATAGAGACCTGAAATGTGAGACTTTTTCAAAAAGGAAATTTGACACAGTGGGAGGGAGTGAATGAGTATAAACGTATTTCCAGAGAGGCAGGGAAGACAGTAAGTTTCATGTTACATATTAAAGATGCACCTTTTTGCTGAGCTTCTTGCCTGTATTATTATAGGTTATCACCTTAGTTACCTTTAAAGCTTACGTTGTGCAAGTTTCCAGTTTCATTCAAGATTCTGCTGTGAGTACTGAACCTTTGAAAATTGGGGATGTGATTCTACTATATTTACACCGGTACTTGCACCTTAGCTTATTCCCATTCAGCAAGGCCCACAGGATGATTCCAATGATATTTTTCATGGCATCCAAATGGATTCTTCCTAGGGAAAGCTGCTTTTTAGTTACAAGAAGGGCTTGGATGTGCCCCATTTAGATTTGCAAAGTATTCCAAAGCACAGCTGTTTAAAATCATTTTGTGCAATTATGGCAGCTTTTCCTTTACAAACTTTTAACATTAATTTGAAATGTTTCCTTTCAATTTGAAGTTTCTTTCCTTTAGGATATTAATGAAATGTGAGGAGCAAATGTTTTTGACTTGTATTTCTTTTAATTCATTTTTTTTAAAGGCAACCTTGCAATCTTCACTTCTCAGGTTTCTATTTTTCCCTCAATTTTTTATTTGTAACTGTTCAGATCATTGGACGCTGGGTAGGATATACATTTAATTATTAATAATAGTTGGATCATGTTCAAAATTGATAGAACAGTTCAAGGAAAGAAATTACTTGGACACTGGAATAAAGTATATTGTACAAAGAATGGATTGTAAGTTGATATCATTTTATTTTATTTTTATTTATTTTATCAACAAGTATAAGGAAACAAGGAACAGTATAAACATAGACATTGGCACAAAAATTGGACCAATTAAAGATATAAATAGGCAAAACATAGCCATAAACACATGGAATGATTACAAATAGATGGGAACAGTAGGACAGGGACGGTAGGCATGCAGGTGCACCTATGCACGTCCCCAATTTATGTAATATTGGTTTTAATTCAGCGGTCAAAATATATGAAAATCTAAAAGGACAACAAAAATAACAGAGGGGGTGGAAAATCTCAAGCCTTATTTACAAAGGTTTAGGCTGCATAGATAAAGGAACACTTTCTCCTGGGACAGATCATATAAATTTTTATACAGTACATTAAAAGTATTGCTCATGTATTCATAATAATCAACTTGATTATTTTTTTTCAGTGTCAGAATTTGGGGTGCAAATGAAAACGCACACAAACACACACCACTCACTCATGTCTTCATCTCCTGTCTCACTTTCAGACTGCCAAGCTCTTAGTCACACATGACAGAAGACAAGTTGTCTCTTTTGCTGTGTGCTTAATTTTCATCCCCACATTGACCTCTCTTTTATTGTTATTCATTTTCATACCTGACAATAAAAAATGTCCCTGTATATGGTGGTTGTGAATAGGATTATCTTTCAGATCAATGCTGAAATTGATTCGCAACCACACTATTTATCAACCCTGCAGCTAAAGCACTAGCAGGCAGGAAATATTTTCTCTCTATCGAAATTGTTCTTATTCAGTTGGTGGAAGGAACATTGTATGATATAAGATGATAATATATCTGATATGCTCTTGCAGTTATTCCTGAGCCTAGTTAAAACTAGTGAAACCTGATTTCATTGCATCTCATTTTATCAATCCATTTTTGTGCTAATTTTCAAAGCCCTCTGTGGTATACGAAGTAATAAATATACAATTTCATTAAATTTACAGCGTCCCTGTGTTCTCCAACTGGAGTTATCTTTTTCATATCCAAGAGCTGGGCCTAACCTTGAATGGCATTCAGATAACATTTGTCTTGTTTTTATTCTTGTTGTTAGTTGCGAAGTCATGTCTGACCCATCAGGACCCCATGAACAACGTTCCTCTAGACTTAGACCTTCCTGTCCTCTACCATCCTCTGGAATCCACCCAAGGTCACACCTACTGCTTCAGTGACTCCATCCAGCCACCTCGTTCTCTGTCATCTTGTTTTCTCTGTTCCCTTCTTTTTTGGCCCTCAATCTTTCCCAGCATCAGGCTCTTCTCCAGTGAATCCTTATTAAGTGGCCAAAGTATTTCTGTTTCATCTTTAGGATCTGGCCTTCTAAAGAACAATCAGGGTTGATCTCCTCTAGGATGACCGGCTGGATCACTTTGCAGTCCAAGGGACTCACAGGAGTCTTCTGCAGCACCAAAGTTCAAAGGCCTCAATTTTTTTTAACTCTAGCTTGCTTATATATTAAAAGCAATAGTTAGCCCTTGGAGGAGAAAAATGTAAGCCTGCTTTTAACACAGATTGTTTTAATTTGTTCCCATTTGTTCTGTCATTTTACCTTTCTTTTGTTTCTTGCTGTTTTTTCCCCTTTTTTATTGTTTTAAACATGTCTACGGAGATTCTTAGTCAGCCAGGTCATGGCTGTCGCAAAGGTGCTTTTTTTTCAAGAGGCAACTGGACTTTCTTTATTTTCTTTGAAGACATTTGCATCTCATCCCAGAAGCTTCTGAACAGCTCTGACTGGATGGTTAGTCATGGCTGTCCCAAAGGTGCTTTATTTCCAGGAATAAAAACTGAACTGTTCCCCACCATCCAGTCACAGCTGAAGAAGCTTCTTAGATGAGAAGTGAAATGTCCCAAAGAAAGTGCAGTTTCCTCTTGAAAAAAGTACCTTTGGGACAACCATGATCTGGATGATTGAGAATCTGTGTAAACATTTAGCTTTGTGCTTTGAAATGAACACCTTTCAAATGGTGCGGGAGTATGAACAGATTTCCAGATGTCTGACCAGCTTTCTGCAAGGAATATAAATCCTTTCATTACCCATCACCCAATCAGAGTTGAAGAAGCTTCTTGGATGAGAAGCAAAACGTCTAAAAAGAAAAACAAAAAAGTCCAGGTGTCTCTTGAAAAACAGCACCTTTGCAACAATGTTTTAAATAATTTGAAAACTATCCCAGAGTCACTGGGAATTGGGTGACACATACAGGTAATAAATAATTATAAACACCATTTATATATATATTTAAAATGTCTATTTGTTGGACAATTAATACTTTTTTTAAAAAAAATATCTATTTTTAGCAAATCTAGATTATTCCCCCCCCCAAGCATAAATACTTGTGTAAATTTGGATTTGGAGAGACAAGGAGAGACATAGCTGCAGTGTTTCTGATAACCGAATGAGCTGAACTTTTCTCAAAGTCTACTTGCCATACTAACTGTTGGGGGAAACATCTGCAAAGTACTTGGAACCACAGACAGCTCTTCACTTCCCATGCCAAGGTCTCGAAAACTGAAAGCTACATTCTCAAGGAGGCTTTCTGAAGAAAAAATATTAGAAGGAAAAAGGGGTTAACAATCAGATACCTTGACAATTTAATTCTTTTACTTTAGCACCTAATTTATCTCCAAGTTCATCAGGGTGGAAATTTCTTTATTCTCTTGTTCTCCCACTTTGTGGGAGAGGGAAACTGACTATCCATCTTCCAAATAATAGACCAGTTTGCAGGTAGATTAGGAAGCAGCCCCCATTAAAAAGACTGATTCTCTAATCTATCTATCTATCTATCTATCTATCTATCTATCTATCTATCTATCTATCTATCTATCTATCTATCTATC
>JANHFP010010096.1:138570-151332 GCA_032468135.1 Calamaria suluensis
TCATTCATTCATTCATTCATTCATTCATTCATTCATTCATTCATTCATTCATTCATTCATTCATTCATTCATTTGCACTCGTACTTGCTATTATTTCTGTTGTTTCATCATTCTGAATGCTGGCATTGTGTAATTCTGAAAGGTTATATTCTGCTAACTGTATTATTGTCTTGTCAGATACATAGATCACTAATAAGTTGCTGTTTTTCTCAAGGTTGTACTTTATTCTTCTATGAAAGTGATGGCAGATCTGGAATAGACCACAACAGCATCCCAAAACATGCAGTCTGGGTGGAAAACAGCATAGTGCAAGCAGTACCTGAACATCCAAAGAAAGATTATGTTTTTTGCCTCAGCAATTCTCTTGGAGATGCATTTCTCTTTCAGGTTAGTTCCACCCATCCATGTTGCTTCTGCTGTTGATTTTCTTCTTGATCATATCCTTCAGAGAAATCCCTGAATGACACTTCAGCATTTGAAGAGGGCACCTAATTATTGACCTGCTTAATTATTTATAACTGTATAAATTATAATCAATAATGATATTTAGGATTTTTCCTTTATTCACCACCCAGAGTTTTATTACAGTACATAAATAAGTGGTGTAGATAGATAGCATAGATAAATGTGAGCTGTTTTTATAAACTGAGCTCATCCAAAGTACATAGTGATATGACTTCACCAAATGTTTGGGAACTTTATGTAATTTAGAGCCAATAGGAATTTGTTTCTAGGGTGGGTTTTTTTGGGGAGGCAAGACAAGACTACATCATATCATTCCTTGAGTATGCTGTGATATATTTGGGGCTCATGTCGTCCAAAATAATAACAATAGCAATGTTGAATCACAAAGAGAAATGTAGAAAACACATATTTAATATCTACATTTAATATATGGGGAAACATAACATTAGAACTCATAAAATATTTTAATGCAGTTCTATAAACACTACTTCAGATATTGATTATGACTGCCCTGAACTCTGCTTTCAAGTAAATGCATATATCTTTTCCACCAAAGAAAATGTTGCCTAAAGACATCATAAAATATTTTTCCTATAAAGATTTGCTTGCTTTACACGGAGAGAATAGGTGTAAGATTGTTTTGCTATCCAGTGAGCAACTTCAGTTTATGCATCTGCCAAGAAATTCTGGATATTGCTGAATATTCTGAAATATTGAGTTGGGGCACTAATTCATGTGGGTTTCAGCCTATTTAATTTTTACATAACCCGTGTGAATTGAGACACATACTACAAGTGACATTCTTCTTTTTCTGCATGTCTATCCTTGTGCTCCTGGATGTCTTGGCAGCTTTCAACTCTGCTGGCTAAGATGTCCTTCTGAGCTGGCTCCATAGGTTGGTGATTGAGTGAACCATTTTATAATAGTTCTCGTCCTGTCTCTGGGATTCAGTCATGAGGGCAAGGGAGAGATTGCTCCCTAGGACCCTCCTTTGTAGGATGCTCCAGGTTCTGTTTTCTTTCTCTTCTTTTTCATTAATTACATTAAATCACTGTATGAGGTCCTCTGCTGACTTGGGTTTGGTATCATCAGTATGCTGATGACAAATTATAGCTTTTGACCCTGGGCTAACCAAGTGATACTGTCAAGATTCTGTTCCAGTGCCTAAAGACTACAATGTGATGGAACCATCTCCAATTCACTCCTATCAAAACTGAGTGACTGTAAGTGTTTGGGATGCCCAGATTTAGGGATATTTCATCTCTAACCTTACACTTCACTATTAAAGGATGGGATGCCATTTGAGGGTTTACCTGAACTCACAGCTCCTGCTCAATGAACAGGTGCCAGCTGTAGCTAGGTAGAATTTTGCAAGGCTTTATTTGGCATGCCAGCTGCACCCTTTCCTAGATAAAGGGAGTGTTCATTCAGTTATGACTAACTTATTACTACAATAGTTCTATATGGGGCTGCCCTTGAAGATCATCCAGAAGTTTCAACTGATCCATAAGATAGCAGGGATGAGCATGTCTTGGGATGTTCATGTAACCCTTTGCTTTGCAAGCTGCACTAGTTACCATCTAGCTTGCAGGTATGATTCAAAGTGTGATTCAAGGTGCTTTGTCATTACCTTATGGTGCATGTAGGACATGGCTACTTGAGAGACTGCCTACCTTCTGTAATATCTGTCTGGCTGCTTCAATCTGGCAGAGTTAATGTGTTCAAGGTTCCTCTGATTAACTAATATTATCTGTCAGGACCCTAGAAGTGGTCTCATCTATAACAGATCCTGCCCTCTGAAATGAGATTTGAATGGCTCCTACCCTACTGGTTCCTAGAAGGGCCTTGGAAGCCTGGTTGTTCACCCAGGCAAGGATGGGTAAAGTCCTCTTTGGATTGCCTGGTTTTATTTTCTGTTTCTGTCTTCTTTTTACCATCTTTACTTTTCTTTTACAGATACTGTCAGTCATGTGACATAAATATTTAACAAATTACATAATGATTATTGCTGTTATTATATTGCTAGGGAATATTAGTAGTAAAGGCCAAAGTATCCTTCAGTGAGTTTACCTCTTTTGTTTCAGTGAGTTTGGCTCATGTACCAGTCTTATTCCTAATAAGTCTTTAAAGATACAAAATGTTTTCAGAAAGAAGCTTGGAAAACAATGGCCAGATCAGTGGTGGGTTTCAAAAATTTTCGCCACCTTTTCGGTGGGCATGTCTAGTGGGGCATGTGATTGAGTGGCCCTGGCCCTAGTCCCATTTCCTCCCCCTACCTCTTTGTTCGGATTGCTTACCTTCTGTGGCGGCTTTTCCAGAGTCTGGAAGGCAATCTGACTGGAGTTTTTAGTGGCCCCCAGCCAGCTGTCACTGGTGGAAAGTGGCTGGGAAGTCTCCCAGCCGCCACCTATTTGAGAGCTATTTTGTGGTTGTGGCTGTCGGCTGAAGGCCGCCAAAAAGTACCGCTGGAAAAAGCTGCTGCCATCACTGCCATGTTCTTCATACATGCACATCCTGCTGGACTTGTAAGGCAATGGGATGCACATGTGTGAAGAACACGGCAGCACTGAACATGGTGGCCTGGGCAAGTGAGCAGTGTCCAGGGGGACCCAGCAGCCAGCTGTCACTACCAGTTTGGTGACTGATGACAAACAATCACTACCAGTTCTCCCAAACCGGTGCAAACCAGTAGCACCCCACTACTGGGCCAAATAGTTGCTAAATACATAGGGGCCCTCCTAGAGCTGGGCCAATTATAGTGTTTTGTTTTAATTATAAAGTGATTTCTGTCAATGGTGTATCTATTAGGCATTCCTTCCTTCCCTCCCTCCCTCCTAAGATTTAGGAAATAAATTATGGGTAGGAAGAAATATATAAATATAATGTATTATGATATCTCCATATTATTTTACATACCCAACTTTGAGTTGTTATGCAAAAATTAATAAAAATATGCATAATTTTAATGTAATAATATACTTTTACCCACATAATTCATGAATATTTACAACAGCATATAAATGGAATCAAGTAGCTTATAAAGTTAACTTAAATGTCTTATTCATGAGATGTTATTGTTTATAATTTCAGATATACAAGTTCCTTGGCCACTTTCATCTCATTCAGGATTTCAATATATAGCAGAAACTGCTGATGAAACTGAATGCAAAACTGTAAAAATATTGCACAGGCAAAGGATAGATGTTATTGTGGGCTCAGAGATAACTTTGAAGAAAGCACCTAATAGTAGTTATGGAAAGAAAAGACAGGAGGAGGTGAGGAAGAGACTCAAGGTTGTCTTTCTTTGATTCTCTTAAGCATAAGAGGGAAGGAGAAAGAAACACTGTCAAGATCCTGTTGTTATACTACATAACAATAATACTGATCTTGTATAGTTCTTCTGGTGTCTACTTCCTGACCTACCTCAGTGATACAACTTTTGCTGCCTTGCTTTCAAATATGTCATATACACCTGCTGATTTCCTCTTCAGACAGGCAGCTACCATGGATACCTGTGTAGATCCATTAAATTTGAAAGACATCTGGTGTTAATCAGATGCCTGTGACACCTTAAAATGGCATGCTCATGTTTCAGGCACATACATTTCTTTTTAAGGTTTTACATTTCTTTTGGAGGTTGAACAATAGAAAACCAAACTCTGCTTAGTTTGTAATAGATCAGTCCTCCTACTTAATTCTGAGACAACTTAAATAATATCTACATACCCTTTCTGTCACTGACCAGTCAAAACACTGACATAACCAAGAACTGAATTCTTTGATGCAATAAAGCATTATAATTTAAACTTCACTTACAGTTGTCTATATCTAATGCCAGCCAGAATTGTTCTGGCTTTTTCTAGCTAATGAAACTTGTTATATGCTGCTTCCATAGTTATCCCATGTCAAATCACCTAAAACAGCTATTATTGTTGTTATAGTAGGTCACACAGTCAGCCAAATGTTTAGACTGAATTTACATTTTTATCCACCTATTGAGTCTTTCCAAAGGACCTAGTCTTAGTTTATCATATTGTTGTTATTTGCCCATTATTTAGCTTGTTTACTGAAAGTTAGTGTGTATATTATATATGAATAAAGAAGCAATGAAAAGGTTAACAAATATCTGTATGTAGTTAACAGATTTTGAATCTCAGATATTTGTAGCATTCTGTGTGTATAGATCTTAAAAATGGATCCAGGAGTAGACCTTTTATTCCTTTTTTTTAACACACATGATCTAATTGCAAGTTTTCTCATGCATCTTCCAGTTATGTCTGCATCCAAATTAATTATACTTAAGAGTTACAAGAACTTACTCTTAACTGAAGATTTTAAAAAAGGATTCAAATCTCATACATCTTTTCATTTTTATGGGTAAATGACAGTGATATAATGCTGGAAAACAGTAGCCAGCAGATAATTTATAGAAATTTATTAACTAAGCAATTGGTTCTCCATTTTAACCATTCATTCATTCATTCATTCATTTGCCACCCATCTTAACCTCATGGGAGTTATATAATAGATATACAGTATTCTGAGGGGGAAAACAAACTTGCTAGCTAGAAGTGGTAGTTAAGTCCTGAGTTATATTTTAAGTTATATTTTAAGGGCATTTAAAATCAAATTTTGTTAATTTTTCAACCTTCCCAGGAAATAAAAAAGGTAAATTGTTTTATCTCTGTGTCACGGACATAAGTATTTCTTTTCATAAATCTATTTTCTATTGGGTTTGTATTGCTTTCGTCTTCTTTTCCTGCTTCATATTTATTGCTAACTATCATGGTAGCAATGGTGAAGGTAAATGAATAGTATATAGTAAAGTCGTATAGATCTAATAAAACTTCATGACACTTATTCTTTGATATGGGTTATTCTGTCAATTAGTTGTTTCATGTTTAATTACAAAGCTGATAGAGATATTATAGAATAATCAATATGATCAGTTATTAAGTTACTAAATGATACTAATATTAATTGAACTAGTTTTTATTATTAAAAGCAAATACTTATGCTATAAATATTTACATGCTGCCTGTAAAATGCTAGTCTAAATCACTGAATATTCCTCTGGGGATGTTCTAGGAAGCTTTCTTTAACACAGTGATTTTTAGTTTTAATGACACATTCTACAGTTGTTAGTTTTGGTTCTAATGCTAAATAGAAGGTGATAAAACAACATATTCATGAATATCTACAAAGTTCACTGAAGCAAAATCTTTTAAAACAGTTTATAATAATTAAGATGCTTCTGGCCTCTCTATTTTATAGACTTCTAGCCAAACGGAATTAGAGAATTGGATCACAGCAGTTCATTCTGCTTGCGCAACAGCAGTAGCACGACAGCACCACAAAGAAGATACTGTGAAACTGTTGAAAACTGAAATTAAAAAACTGGAGCAGAAGATTGATATGGATGAGAAGATGAAGAAAATGGGAGAAATGCATTTCCTCAGTTTGTCTTCAGTTAGAGACTCTAAGAAAAAGAAAACAATTCTTGATCAGGTAGTTTTACTAATGTATTCAATGTGCAACTCAAAAATAAATTCAGGTGACTTAAAGTGCTTCTTATGCAATCCTAAAATGTTGTTAATTTGTCTTTTCTACTATGTTTCCCAAAATGTGTATGTCAGAATTTTGTAAATGAGAAACAATCTGGTTTCTGCTTTGAAATACAAATTTCCAACATGAAAGGAATCACTTTCAAACTGACTTTGCTAAGGGTTAAAATCATATGTAAATTCATAGAGCACAATCTCTTTTTGACTTCATCCAGGGATGCTAAATAATATGTATGTTTAAAATTGCAGTGTATGCCATACTGAACCCCTGAAGAAAACTCAACAAAAATAATCAAACAACAAAACTTGTATTCAGTAAACATATTTGACCTGTGCTGAGTTATCTAGGACTACTAAATGTGTACAGAATATGATCCAGGGGAAAACTGTATCATACAGATAGTCCTCATTTAACACTTATTCGAATCAGAAATTCCACCATTAAGTGATATGGGCATACGTTCGGGGGGAAAAATCACATGACAGTGCTACTTAGTGATGGCAGTTTTGGCAGCCCTGATTGTTGGAGGTCATTAAATGAAAGGTCAATAAATGAGAGGTCATTAAATGAGAACCCCATGTGACCATGACATGCAACCTTCTGCCAGCTTTCTGACTGACTTTGTCAGAAATCCCAGGGGACTGCATGACTCTGCTGTTATAAGAGGACCAATTGCAAGTTCTACTTGTTCAGCACCATCATAAATTTGAATGGTTGTTGAATGACAAGTCCTTAAATGAGGAATACCTGTGTAATGGGGATTTCCAGCCAATAGTGGAAATATTTTCCATTAGCAAGGTGAAGAACACAAATGATGATACAACTGCTGAAAATTAATACTCCCCAGAATATTTTATTTATTTTACATAAATAAGCTTTGGCTTTAAACTGATGATGTCAACAGTCTAGAGAGTCTTTTTCTATTGAAGTGGTGTCTTCATATACTTATGATACTGCATAAAAACAGCTAAGTGATTTTGAATTTTTGAGTGAAGAATCTGGCCACAATAAAGAAGAAATTGAAATTGGACATCTGTGGAAAGCATGACAAACTTAAGACACTTCTGCTTTTTAAAATTGTAATCTTATTAACATCCAAGTAATAGCTGTCTCAGGATCTCTATCTCTTCCCCTTTTTTCAAAATAAATGTATTTACTTTGTTCTCATTTAGAACATCAAATTCTTCCTCCTTCATGCAAAATGTGATCTGTTTGTATGATATAAGATATATTTTTCTCCTTAACTTATTTTGTCTTCTTGTAGATCTTTGTTTGGGAACAAAATTTAGAACAGTTCCAAATGGACCTCTTTCGATACCGTTGTTACTTAGCTAGTCTTCAAGGAGGGGAACTGCCAAACCCAAAAACACTACTTGCATTTGCAAGTCGTCCAACTAAAGATGCAATGGGTCGTCTTGGAATCTTTTCAGTGTCCTCCTTTCATGCACTGGTGAGTTTAATTTGAAGCTTATTTTTTGTTAAACTTGGTATCACCTGGTATAGAGTGAATGCTGTTGCTATGCAACATCTGGTCTCTGCTTCTGTAGCCATAAAAAGCCAAATGTATTCTTTGTGTCAAATGTTTCTCTTTGTCTTCCAAATCCTTGACTAACATAGCTTTACCTTAACAGCTGCTTTTCTTCTGTGTTATAAATTTATAATTCCAAGACTGCATGGACAGAGGCTGGGGAAATGGGGAGGAAAGGGAAAACAGTAAGAAAAAAAAATATGTTCCTGCTTCTGGAAGCTTAATAGATTTAAGTGTCATCAATCAATAGAAAAATGTCTCCTGTTGTAGAAAAGAAAAGAACCATTAAGATCAACAGTATAAGCAGCAGCATAAGTACAACTCACATATAAAAATTAATTGACCTGAAGAACTAAGTGACCTTCTGTTGTCTCCGATTAGTTCAAAAAAGACTATTTATCTAGGACTTCTAACAGGTTCTATTAAAATGACTTGAATAAGGTGACTGGATGGAGTCACTGAAGCGGTCGATGTGACCTTAGGTGGACTCCAGAGGATGGTGGAGGACAGGAAGGCCTGGAGGAATGTTGTCCATGGGGTTGCGATGGGTTGGACATGACTTCACAAGTAACAACAATGAAAACAAAAGACAAGTTACTTACAGTCCTTATTATAGTAATTTGGCTAAAATAGAAATTAGAAACAAATAAAAATTCAAAGGCACAATACTTAATATTGATAACCATAGTAATCAACAGTACCATACCCATCACAATCTGAAATGTCCTAGTACCATTCTTCAGGGGCAATTCAACTATCAAAAGCCTTCCAAGAGCACCAGATCTTAATTGCCTTCTGGAAAAATATCAGGAATGGCTGGCTTCTTTCTGGGTGATGTTCCACAGGAAGGAGGTCCCCACAAAAAAGGGTCACCTTTTGGATCTTTGTTGACCCTTCTTTGTGGTGGCCTGCCTCCTGTAGAATACTGCCCAAAAAGAAGCCAACTGTTTCTGATATTATTCCAGAAAGCAATTAAGATATGGTGCTGCTGGAAGTGGAATCAGTCTATTCAGTGAGATGCAGTTGGGAAGAGTTTAGTTTAGAGGGCCTTTGGTTGGGAGCCACAATAACTCTTCCCAATTGCATCTCACTGGATGGACTGGTTCCGCTTGGACAAGGCAATCTTCAAATTGTATAACTAAATTGTCCAATTTAAGACGATAAGCATTTCTTTGATGCTGCTACAGTATTTGCATTGCCTTTAATACTCTGAAGACAACCCAAATTAAATTTTGGTCTTTGAAAATTTAACTTTTTTCAAAAAAAATATGATGCAGTGCTATTATGGCACATGTGCAATTACTCTTTTCGCAGGACCGGTATATGTGAAACCCAATTTTGAGCAAGTATTGAGCACATCTATCTCATCCTATATAATTATGTGTGTAATATGTATTTGAAGATATGTATTTCTTGGCATTGTGAATCTCTTAGTTAAGGATGTTTTTTTTTTCTGATAGGTGGCAGCTCGCACAGGTGAATCTGGTGTCAGAAGACGAACACAGGTAATGTCAAGATCAGCAAGCAAACGAAGAAGCCGGTTTTCTTCTCTTTGGGGCTTGGACACTGCTTCAAAGAAAAAGCAAGGGAGGCCAAGCATTAATCAGGTAGGCCCAGTGGTTTAATAATTGGAGACTTTGAAGATGCTCCTTTTGTTATTACATTCTGTTCTTTTCTGTTGGGATGCAGGGCAGATATGAGCTATAATATTACACACAAGTAACATACATAAAAATACATTATTATATTCTGTCTTTCAACCTTCTCCACAATTTTTAAAACTTTGACTATACGTCTGTTTTCTGTGTCACCATGGATGAAAGTTTGTTGCCCATGATCTTCTTTGATTTCCTATTTCCTAGGTCATGTAATTTTGAAGTTATGATGGTTTCTTTGCAGATCTTTTCTGCAGAAAAAAGTATGATTAATTATTAACCAAGTCTCAGAGCTTATTAAAAATAAGCTATATTCCTGGTAGTCAATTCAACTTTCTTAATTTTATATTAAAGCACAAAATGTAACAGATTTTCCAATCAGAGAGGTGGGGGAGAGAGAGAGTCTTCAAATCTAAATTTGCAATAGGAATATGGGCTTTTGAACTGCAAAATTGCAGGTCTGTATCTTAGCTTTTCTAAGAAGGGGCATGTCATCTTATAGATACCTTTTCAGACTTCATATTCTGTGTGCTGAACAGCTTGGGTGAGATTAAACATATGTATGAGTTTCCCCCAATATAATTTAATCAATTTACAGATCTAACGTTTTAACACAACAGAAAAATAATCTGTTGCAAGTATTGATAAATACTTTAACTAGGTGTCCACACAAAGTCTTTTTGAGACCAGAATTAGCTTAAAGATACTACTTTATAATATAGTGAATATTTGGCTACAATTTATAAATGTTGCCTATTAACATCCCTCACTTCTGGCTTGAAAAATGTTTTTCTGATTCTTGCTTCTAACTCTCATTTTTTTCTAAATGATTGCAGTTGAGAATGAGTACATTTTGTACTTTGTTTGAAAAGATCAGGTAACTAGTATAATTTAGCTATTTTTGTACTTAGAAACTAATTTTATCCAAGTATAATTGATATGCAAATTTCCCTCCCGAGCCCTTCTTCGTTTCTTCCATCAACATGAAACGTTTCCAGATTTAGCAAGTATTTGCATCATCTGTATTTAAAATAGCACAATTTCTTTGTGTTTTGAAGGTTTTTGGTGAAGGAACTGATTCTGTAAAGAAATCTTTAGAAGGAATATTTGATGATACTGTGCAAGAAAGTAAGGTAATATATATATATATATATATATATATACATAATTAATTTACGAAAAAGGAGTTCAATTAGCTTGTGGCCCAGAACCCTGTACAGTGAAGTAGAGTGAGATAATGTGAAATGAAAATCTGAATTGAAGGGAAGTTGAGAAGAAGCAAAGCTTGAAACATGATGACAGCTCAGTTCAAAGTC
Source organism: Calamaria suluensis (assembly GCA_032468135.1). Taxonomy (NCBI): domain Eukaryota; kingdom Metazoa; phylum Chordata; class Lepidosauria; order Squamata; family Calamariidae; genus Calamaria; species Calamaria suluensis. The sequence continues at coordinate 149,100 of JANHFP010010096.1, forward strand.
TGTTTGCCAGAGATATGAAAGTTTCTGAACATTCACTGGCATTTGAATGAGTAGTTGGTGGACACAGAACTAATCAGAATTTTGTTTATTTTAAAAATGTTAGATAGAGATTTCTTACCATGAAAAATATTTACACAAGAACTTGCTGTTATGAGAAGCCTTTAGATCTGTGATGGCGAACTTATGGCACGTGTGCCCAAAGAGGCATATGGAGCCATGTGGCCTGGCATGTGCAGCATTGCCAATTCCTGTTCCAGGTTTCTGAAATGCATGTGCACATGAAAATCAGCTGGCCTTTTTGAATGCGGTAGTGCCAGAAACTAGATGAGATGGCCTTCTGTTTTCCTTCGTGAACATGCATGCCGGCCAGCTGATTGTCACGTGCACATGAGCACCGGAAACCTGGAAGAGTAGCTGGCTGAAACTGGAAGTTCAGTATCTGAAAGTTACTGAAAGCAGAAGTTTGTTTTTGGGCAAGCTGGGCAGCTCTTCCATTTTCACATGCATACTCCCTTTTCGGCACTCAATACCAAAATGGTTCCCCATCACTGCTATTGATTTTCATGCATATTAGGCAGATATTAGCTGAAGTAGAATTGAATTCTGCTTTCAAATATATGGTGACACCTCCTTTTGCAAATGTGAAACTAAATATTTTTCCCTCAGATTATATAAGAATACAAAGACTCGGGTACTTACTCTGCTAGATCAGATCTCACTTCATATTTAACTAGCATTTACGGTAACTAGCATAGGGGAACTTTATGCTCCAATCAGACTTTTACTGAGTGTATGGATAAAAAATGGACTGGTTTTGCAGTCCTATTCCACTCCTCTCCTGCATTCACATCAGGGGTAAAATGTTACTGGTTCACACCAGTTCGGGCGAACTGGTAGTAAAAAAAAGCTACCAGTTCAGGTGAACCAGTAGTTAAAAAGCTACTGGTTCAGGTGAACCGGTAATTTAAAAAAAACCCTACCCATTCATTCGAATTGGTATTTCCAACAATGACCTGAACCACACGGTTTATATTCACTAGAAAGCAGGAAATCCTGCATTCTAGCAAAGCTAAATCTCACGGCACAGCTGTTCTGCCCTCACTGTTCTAATTACCTTAAGTCTTATTTTTCATGCAAAGCATGTGTTTGGTCTGCACCACACATGCACGAAGTGTGCTTTTGTTTCAAACTGAATGCACATGCACACTGCATGCTTTTGGCATGCACTGAGCATGTACATGCACCAAATGGTTTTTGCATGCACTGCTCATGCACGGGCAGTGAACCGGTGGCAATCCATGCCTAATTTCACTGCTGATTCACATGTTCAGGAAGGACTCTGAAGGGAAGCTGAATGGGTGTACACTTAAAGAAGAATACAGCTCTCCACTTGACTCAAACCTCAGTCATAGTGGCAATTGCATTTGCACTCAAAAGAGCATAAGTCCACTTACCTTTTTTGTATATGGCCTGAATATTATGTAAAATAACTTGAAACAGACAAGGCTGGCCATGTGCTTAAGTTCTCACTGTACCTTGCGTTCTCCATGTGTTCGGGTGAATATCTGTTTTCGAGATAAAGAATTTGGTGATCAGCTTTCTCCTCTCTCAATAGATACCTTCATTTTATAAGGTTGATCTTATTTTTTATTGAACAGACTTTTGTTATTAAATATGGCACCATCATGGCATATACTTTTATTTATCCAACATGCTTTGATACTTCTATATGTTCTATACCTTTTCTAAACTGTGAAGAGCTTTTATACCCCACTATTTTATCTTACCAAAAAGCCTCGGCTTCACAGCTACCAGAAATAATCAATTTTTGTAATATTTTTCTGAAGAATTCATAAGAAAAAGTGAAATATCTTATTACAATTAGCTATTAATGATATGCCTGCAAAGCCAAATGCAGAGATTTTCATAAAGAGCAAGTATAATTCTTCACATATTTATTACTTTGCTGCCTGGACACTTCTGATTTCCACTTGTGTTCCTTCATGTTAAGAGCCCTCATTCCTTTTCCTGCTGCCCACAACAGAACATTCATTAACTTTCTTTCTGTGCCATTACATGTAACGTAGAGACTATGTCTCTTTGTGCCACCAGTAATATACTTTTCTTTTAAGTAGGAATTATTTATTTATTTTATTTATTTTATTTTATTTATATACCGCCCCATCTCCGAAGACTCGGGGCGGTTTACAGAATTTTAATTTGACGTTACAAT
>JANHFP010010096.1:180567-192562 GCA_032468135.1 Calamaria suluensis
AGTTTGAAGACCTCTGAGGTAACGGAAAGCTACAGGTACAGCTATGCTGGCTGGGGAATTCTGGGAGTTGAAATCCAGAAGTCTTAAAGCTGCCAAGTTTGGGAGCCCTGCTGTAACATGTCTAGCATAAGCAACAGAAACTGAGGAGTTTATACATTCATAAGTGCGTTTAGGGAGTTTGCTAATGGGGATTACAGAAAAAGTTAAGTATCCCATCCTTCTATCAACCATCTAAAAACAGTTATTTTCTTCAGAAAACCCAGGAGACTTCCAAAAGGGCATAGAAACATCAACAGTAAGAATATGCTTGTCTTTAGGGTGTTTTTTCTGAAACATTGACCCAGATAGGAGTTTATTACAGTTCTGGGACAGTTGGAATTATGGGGATGGCTTTGATGGCAAGAAAGTCATATCTGACTGAGATCTCAGCAGAAGTGATGGATCAGCCCCTCTGCATCACAACCAACTGAAGTAGCTGCTAGAAGTTGCTAACCTTCGTTGCCCTAAGTAGCACTCACTTGTATACTTTCTGTGAGCTGAAAAAGGAAACCCCTGGTCCATCCCTGATAAAAGAAAGGAGGGGGAGAGCATAATGTTGAGAAGAAGAACCCAATGGTGAAAGCTTGAACCTTTGCTTTTCCAGTACGACAAAATAGCTTAATCCATGTGATGATTAGCTCCAGCGGGGAAGAAGGAGACTGAATTGTAAGGGACAGTCAAGATACTACCATTATCAAGCATATAAAATCAACAGTACACTTATACAGCCAAAGTACATTCTTCTTACTTCATCTACCCGAACCCATTATTTCAAAGTTAAACAGTGGAGTTTAGGGGGATTTATATTTTAGCTTGTAGTAGTGAAACCCCTGGAAAACATCTCCCACAGCATCTGTTAGTTGCCCCAAGGTTTACTGCGGTCTAAAGAGGTTAAAGCAGAATTTTTATTTTTATTTATTTATTTAATTAATTAGATTTATATACCGTCCCTCTCCTCGCGGACTCAGGGCAGTGTACAGCCATATACAATTTAAAAGACAAAAACATGTACAATTAGATTAAAGAGAATTACATTATTATTTATGGCTATTAAAACTAATAAAATTATTAAAATTATTAGAATATATACAATTATTTACCTAAAACCAATTAAATATCTGATAATCCATATTATAACAGCAGCAAGGATATCTTTCGCACAGGACTGGAAAAGCAATAGTATACCAACAGAACAAGCAACGATCCAAAAATTTTTTGAATGTGCGGAAATGGACAGACTTACATTGGCATTAAATGATAAAAACGACACACAATATTACACCATCTGGGAAAATTGGTATAAATGGATTAAAGACAAGAAACAAGATACCTATCAAAGCAACTCAATGTAATTTATTCAGAAGGATTAATAGGCAAGAAACATGATCTGCCCTGGAGGGTGATCATAACAATGGTTTTCCAGGCTCTCTTGGAGATTTTCCTACAGATTTATCTTCTGCTTCAGCCAAAGCCTTAGTATTTATATATTTATTTTTCAAAAAAAATGTATTGGTATTTTTTGGGGTAGGGGAAAAGGTAAAGAGATAAGGGAAATGTTTTAAATCCATTTGGTTATACAATGTCTTGTTTCTCAAGGTTGGAAGGTTTAGTACATGATAAATTCATCATTTTCAGGCTGTTTCAGTTTTACATTTATATTGTTCAGTTGACTAACAGCAGGTTATCTCTTGCTCCATCATTTTCATAATATTAACCAAAATAATTACTTAAATTTCCAGCTTTCTATTTACCATTTTCATGTTCTATTGAGCACACTAGTAATACGTCATCATTTATATTGTGGCCTTAATATCCTGGGCGACAGCCCTCCCATCTCTCCAGGTCTAGGCTCCCTCCCGCCCCCTTTCTTTTTGTTTTGCCTCTTCTCCCCTCCCGTACTATTTGAAATAAATAGTATTTATTTAAAAGAAGCAGATTATTCAAGTTCAGTGGATAATTGATCTTTACACCAGCCTAGTAGCACAATACCTTTACAAGTTTCCACTCTTTTCCTCTTATAGTTGAGGGCTTTTGAGGAATAGGATCGTGGGGGCTCAGCAGGTAAGACAGCTGAGCTTGTCAATCAGAAGGTCGCCAGTTCAGCAGTTCGAATCCCTAGTGCTGCATAACAGGGTGAGCTCCTATTACTTGTCCCAGCTTCTGCCAACCTAGCAGTTTCGAAAGCATGTTTAGAATGCAAGTAGAAAAAATAGGGACCACCTTTGGTGGGAAGGTAACAGCATTCCATGCGCCTTTGGCATTTAGTCATGCCGGCCACATGACCACGGAGACGTCTTCAGACAGCGCTGGCTCTTTGGCTTTGAAGCAGAGATAAGCATTGTTCCCTAGAGTCGGAAACGACTAGCACATATGTGCGAGGGAAAACTTTACCTTTATTATTTTTACGGATGTTTTAAGAAGTAACAATTTAGGGCTTTGGAGTCTTTTTATACTTAGTATGCATCTATTTAAACTTTGCAAGATTAATAATATTGCAACGCTCAGTAAATCAGGAAATATAAAAAAGCTGTGAAATGTAAAATAGATGGCTGTAGGCAGTAGCTCTTATTTTTCCTTCCATCTTCACTGTTCATCCTTCAGGGAGATTTGCTTAAATGCTACTTATTTTTTTTTGGTTCTTTCCATGCATAATGCTTTCCATCAAAGAAATTCCCTGCAAATAATCTAGGAGTACATGATAATTTATGTAATTTATGCACTATGTAATGTTTAACTTTTTTTTCATAATTTTGAAAAAAATATTAAATGAAAGTTTTACATTTTAATTGTTCATAGGGACCATTTAAAGGTATGAATAGTAAATGATACTTATTAAAGTGCTTATTCTAGAGCAGGGGTGTCAAACTCAATTTCATTGAGGGCCACATCAGGGTTGTATTTGACCTTGGGGGACCAGGTTGGGAGTGACCATCTCAATGTCACTTGTATCAGGTGTGCCTGTGGTGGCCCGAGTGCTCAGCCAGGAAAAACAGGTTCCCTCCCTAGCTCTGTTTTTGGCTGTGACAGTTTCTTGCAAACCTCTGCCAGCGAAAAAGGAGTTCAGGAGGGCCACTGTCCATTTTCACTGGCAAAAGCACTGTGGGCCGGTCCTTTACTGTTTCCAGGGTGGCCTGGGCCAGATCTAACCACCCACTGGACAGAATCCAGCCCCTGGGCCCTGAATTTGACATCCCTGTTCTAGAGTAATCCTCTTAAGTGAATGAACTGACTCTGTTGGGAAGATCCTCAAATCCCAGTAAATGTTTAAGTATACTGTTACAATTTATAACCCTTATTATCAATGAAGTAAATGCCATTGACTGTTAAAACATTGAATATTATTTTCTGTCCAAAATAGATACTATTTCAGTTCATCTGGCTATCACGTATTTAGAAAATTATGCTCTTTCTTTTTGGCATATGAGGAAGGCTACTATATTTCTGAATGGGTCTTAACGTTTAGGGTGTAGAGGCAGAAACTTTGAACATTTTCCATAGAATTAGTAGCAGATATTTTTTCCTGGTTGTGCATTGGTAAACTGTTGACTTCCTATGCTTGTCTTTTTTGCCCATCTAGTGTTCAAAACTGCTGTGGTACTTGTATATAAAGAAGGAGTGAAACAGAAGAAAAAATTGGTAAGTTTCTGAACAGTAAATAATTTAAGCAATGAAAAGGTGAAAAACCCTATTAGATTGGGATAATTAGGTCATTCTAGCAATAATTATTGTAAATTATTTTTAGCCATAAACGGAATACTTGGAAAGAACAGTCAAAGCTTTCCCTTTTTAATAGAGTGATTTATTATTACTATCAGTTTTTTTCAAAAGCAAACACCTTGGATATACCTACTCTTTAATTCTGTAACTAATTTCCTAATATATGCTCGTAAAGATCTCCTTTATCTAATCTAATTTGTTTTATTGTTTTTACCATGCTATGATTATTTTATTTATTGGTGTTGTGAGGTGCCCAGGGTTGCTTAAAATGGACAGCCTTATAAATCTATCAGATAAATAAACAAACCATGCAGATTAGGAAAATTTTGATTGAACTATTCTGTGCTTGAGATAGAATTGCATTGCATAGATAGAGTTTGAAAGAGCTTTTAGAGCCACTCTATATGATAATCCAATTTTTTTTAAATAGTGAAAATCCATTATAACAGATTATTTATCATCAGATAATCATCTGATTATCTGGTGAATGGTAACCAGTCACTTCTTTGGGCAATTGATACCTTCCTAACATCTAACCAGAATTTGGTGTGTTGTAACTTAAATATATTATTCTGTGCCCTACCATTTGTAGAGATGTAGAATAGAGCTTTACATTTTCAGGGTGAATCTTTTAGATTGTTAAGGTATGCCCCACTCACCCACTCTCTTTTAGTTTTTGGTTTGCTTTTAGTTTTTTCATTGTTTCTTTATAGGATTTGATTTCTAGTCTTCTAATTATCCCTGCTGATCTTTTTGGAACCTGTTCTATTATCTATGAATTGTTCTCGAAATATTTATAATGTTCTTAGAGAAATTAGACAAAAGTGAAATAAAGTAAAATTGTATCTTCTTATAATTATGAAAGTATAATTCTGCTGATGTAGAAACTGCACTTGCTTTTTTTTGCAGCTGCAACACCCTACCAACCTATATTTAGTGCAGAAAACTTTTAATTGTTTGCTTTGTCAGATATTTATTTATTTATTTTATTTTATTTTTTGATTTATAAACCGCCCCATCTCCTCAGACTCGGGGCGGTTTACAGAATTTAAAACAAATATAATCATAAAACTTTGTTGGATCATTATCTGTTCTCTAATTTTGGTACAAAAATGATTCACAAATAAATACTCTTGAGATGAAACAGAAATTTTCTATTATACCCCTGTGATATTTGATTTTTTTTTTCTGCTTGAGGCAGAAATCTCAACCTGTTTCTGCCTGGGACAGGAAAAACTATTCAGCAAGATAATGGTTGCTCTGACAATGAGATTAAGGGAATAATGGAATGACAGTATAAACTAATTTACCTTTTTCAGAAGGGAAATTATCAGGAGGGGATGAAACAATGAAGCCCTTAGGGAAAACTCCTATAAACTGCCTTAATTCCATCACTTTTCTTCACTGTGTATTGATCAAGACTGAAGGCTTTTGTAGATTATTGCTATGAAATACATCAGTTTTCATACTGTTAATATAATATCAATAATAAAAATGGTTTTTCCCTACATAGGGTGGATCCCATAGGGCTTCCATTTATGAAGACTCAGACCCATTTCGTTTCCGTCACATGATTCCCTTGGATGCTTTGCAGGTCCGAGCATTGGCAAGTGCAGGTAGGATTAAATGGGTTTGTTTGTGATTTTTTAAAAAAAATCTGGTTATTGTAAAACTTCTCTTTTGGAGAAGTACATCCCGGTAGTTACCAAACTACAAGTATAGTAAGTATATAACTTAGCAGGAAAAGCCTATTTACCAAGAATAAGAATTACAAAACCAACAAAAAATAGCAGGATGTCCCATTTAGATTATATTTGACAACATTGTTTAACTATCCAAAGGGGCCCTTTTGTTTGGTAAATATGAGTGTTAGCTTGAATTCTTGTTGTTTTCCCATTTCCTGAATTTCAGAACAGGAACCTCATGAGAGCAGGAATTGGGGAGCTCAGTTGCTTTCACACTTTCTTCTTTTAAGGAGAGTTAAACCCTTAGTGATTGGACATTTAACTTTACAATAATTCTGACAGTCAACAAAATTACTTAAAGGAGAGGGAGCCCATCATTATTTTAGTGTTTGAACTAATGCTCACTAATCATGGCTTCAGGGTGCTATTTATGCTTGTCTCACTTTTTTGTGTTTACATTGCTTATCAATCTCCATAGCATCATTATTTCTAATTGGCCAGAAAACCTCTGTATCCATCTCTCACAGCCCTTATCTCCTCTAGAATACCCCTCACTCACTGTTTCCCAGCCTCCTTTCTCCATGAGGCAAAACGGACCATTAACAGGGTTAACAAATGACTCTTGTTTAGGCAGATACATTTAATCTTTAAAAATGTAAAGGAAGTTGAATCTCATCTGTCAGATTATCTATCTAACATGAAAATAGATTTGAATTGTCTTTAATGCTTTTGTAAAAAAAATTGTCATGTGTCTCTTTGTGTTTATGTGTGTTCATTAGCTGACACAAAGCTTGTTTTCTGATATAAAATCTGTAGCCACAAAGTATAATTAGAGTGATTTGCAGATGCTTCTCAATTCCTAGTATGTATTCCTAATATGAGCTGCTGATGTGCACCGTCTATGGTGTTCCAGTAGGAGTTTTTAGATTCACCACTGAGAATTTTAATTGTGATGAGAGCTGGATCAAGCAAGGGAACAGCAAGATACCTTAATTAAGTCACTGAAAGTTTTCATGACCTATGAGACTGTTGTTCATTTTCATGTTGTACCATGAGTGACATTGTAGGTATATGGACAATATTGTTTTTGTAAATAGAATAGCACCTACATTTATATCAATATAAGTGACAGGGTAGTTACTTTTTAAATCACTTTTGTTGCTTTACATTTTAAAATTTGCACTCTGAAGTAACAACTAAACATCCCATTCAGTGCAGCCAATGGAAAGTGGTCCAAAGGTGTTTTGTACAGGTCTTTTTGTACTAGAATTCATTATTGTAGAGTTTCAATAGATAATGTAAAAGTTGCCTATTCTAGTTTATATAAACTTCATTGACTTCACTTTTTAGATTTTCATTTTCTGGCTTTTAAAAAAATAGCATAAGTAATGGTATAGTCACCCACAGCATAGGAAAAGATTGTATTGACAAAATAAAATGGCATTTGCTTAAGAAGATCCCTTGAAATTGTTCACATTTGATTATTAACAATGATTTGAATGGAAGTCGTATACCGTTCACTTGGAAATGAATGGAGGTGTCTATGCAGTGTTGTAACTGATTGCAGCTGTTTATGATGCCACAGAGGCAGATACCTCCTTGTGGAAGGAATATTGTTTTCTTGGGAATGTCTGACTGTGGTGGTATTTAGAATCAGTCATCACGTAAGAAATGTCAGAGTAAGAAAAAAATATACTACCTTATGGTCTTGGACATTGCTAATAGGAAGATGCTTTATGTGATGGGATTGCAACCATGTTAAGAAGCTTTTACATGTTTTGGGCATTCTGTGTATTCAGGATGCCATGGAAATAATCCATCATCAGTCCTGGGGCTAGAATTCTTGAACCAATTAATATTATGTATTTCATTCACTAAACTAATCATCACAGCTAATCTTCAAATTTCAGATGTGATAGTTTTTGAAATGCTTTCAGTAAATAACAAGTCAAAATGTTGCCTTTAAAATGATCTTTTCTCTTTGTCTAGATGCAGAGACCAGTTCTGTCTGTGAGATAGTTCATGTGAAATCTGAGTCTGAAGGCAGGCCAGAGAGGTCATTCCATCTTTGTTGTAGGTAAGGAGCGATAGTTTGCAAAATTGTAGCGCCATTTACACTAAATAAACAAAAGTCAATATTCTGCTGACAAACCAGCACGTAACTGCTGTGTGTTCTTTGTTTCTTTTTTCTTTTCAGTTCCCCAGAGCACAGGAAAGATTTTCTAAAAGCTGTGCATTCAATTTTACGAGACAAACACAGAAGACAACTTCTTAAAACCGAAAGTTTACCCTCATCGCAGCACTATGTCCCATTTGGAGGAAAAAGGCTGAGTGCACTGAAAGGTGCAAGGCCAGTTATGAACAGGACAGGTATGCTTGGTTAAGGTTTGTTAAAGTACTCCAGAAGGGGGAGGAGGAGTTTAAGAACAACAAAGAACGATCCTACTCACTATTTGTTCCGCCCCATTCATACTTTGGTCTCTCACATTATGCACCTGCAACAGATTAGTCTTGAGAGAATTTACAAAGCAAAGCAAAGCACCATGGACACAAAGAATGCTTTTCCTGATTAATATCTTTATCCCATTTATTGTAGCTTCAGAAATGTGCAATAAGATCATATTTAATTAATAATTAACTGCCATAGTTATATAATGCATTTATGTAACACAACTGTCATTTCACTGACTGGAATCAGTGGTGGGTTTCAAATTTTTTTACTACCGGTTCTGTGGGTGTGGCTTGGTGGGCATGGTATGGCTTGGTGGGTGTGGCTTGGTGGGCATGGGAGAGGAAGGATAAAATCTCCATTCCCACCCCACTCCAGGGAAAGGGCACTGAAAATTCCCCATTTCTTCCTGATCAGCTGGGACTTGAGAGGCAGGGAATAGGTGGAGATGGGGCCAGTCAGAATTTTTACTACTGGTTTTCCGAGCTACTCAAATTTTTTGCTACCAGTACACCTGAAGTGGTCAGAACCTGCTGGAACCCACCTCTGACTTGAATGTTGTGATGTGTGAAAGGAAGCTAAATTCACAAAACCCACATCACCTTAAATATCGGCTCTCTGTATTTTGCCCCATAACTGTTACTTTTGTTTCTCTTCAAAAAGTCTGATATGCAGTGCTATTGAAGCACTACTAAATTGCCTTATCTGTTAGCATATCTTAAAATAATGAAGTGAGAAGTAATAGCAGACCACTGAGCCACATGTTTCAGCATCAATGGTCCAGATGTTAAAATTAACTCTAAGACCTTTTTTATCTACTGAAGAAAGAAAAAGTACTACCTTCTTTTTAATTATCATGTAATGTTAAGTACAGGATATTTTAAAATTTACAAGGTGAAGTATAACCTTGTGAGCCTGCCCCATTCTCCCCACCTAGCAGTTCAAAAGCATTCAAATGTGAGTAGATAAATAGGTAGCAATTTGTAGAAAGGTAACAGCATTCCATCTCCCTTTGGTGTATAGTCATGCTGTCTTCCTTGGCCAAAAAACGGAGATGAGCACCACCCCTAGGACAGGGCAAACCTTTATCTTTAGTTTGAAAGGAACAATGCAAAGGCTAATTTTAAAAATATTCCAATTACTCTTTACAAAAGCATCTTGGATTTTATTTTTGTGTGTGCACAGTGTCTGCCCCAAGCAAGTCGCTCGGGAGGAGAAGGCGACGCCTAGCTCGAAACAGATTTACCATTGATTCAGATGCCGTCTTTGCCGGTAGTCCTGAGAAAGAGACCCATCAGACATCCAGCAATAAGGACACTGACCGCTGGGTAGAAGAGCAGTTTGATCTTGGTCAGTATGAAGAACAAGAGGACATAAAAGAAACAGATATTCTCAGTGATGAGGAGGACTGTTGTGACTCTTTGAAGAACACCATGGTTGAAAAAGAACTCCAAGAGCAATTGCAGTCAGCCTCTATTACAAACAACCAGTCATACCGGGGAACCAAAATGCGGTACAGTATGGGCACACACGCATCCAGAATGGCTCATCTAAAGAAGCAAGCTGCTCTGTCTGGAATTAATGGTGGCATGGAAGGCAACAGTGAAGAAGTCATCTGGGTTCGCCGTCAAGACTTTGTACCATCAAGAAAATTAAACACGGAACTTTAGGGCCAATACTTTCTTGTTAGATGCTAGTTGTAGGTGAGCCTCAAATTTACCCCTTATACATTATGGAGAGCCATCCCTTAGAATGCATACTTGCACATATAGTAATGGCAGCTAAACCCATGGAAACTACAGCCTCTCCTCCTATTTTCTCCTTTAGTATAAAAAGGAGAAGTGAAGCAAAATTTGGAAATAGAATGAGCTTGAGTCCTTCTCTATATAGTACCAAGGGCTTTATTTATTTAAAAACAAATCAGGGGCTGCATAATATAATAGGCTGCATAGATATTGCTAAAAAAACACAATGCTGTGTGTGTTTTTCTTAAAATATATGCGTGCCGCAAATTAGCTTAAGTGATAGCACAACAGCAAATTAATTTTGTATGTGATAAGTAAAACCATAGGTTCATCTTTAAAAAGTTGCAGCAAACAAGGAACAATTGTCCATGACTGCAGCAGATTTCACTCTTCAACTCAAAGCTATTCACCTTATCCAGCAATGGCAATCTATTCTGTACATGGAATTTCCTTCTTTCTGAGGTACCACAAGTGGGAATGGTGTTGTATGGAGGGAATAAACTTGCATTCAACTTTCAAGGACATACATACAAAGAATGATCTGCGCTGCAGATGCACTGCTTACCAGATGTTTGACATCACCACTGCTGAGTAGTCCAGTCGCTTATTTGCAGGAACTAGAACCAGCCTTCCCTTTCTTTTCTCCTTTAACAAGTTGTAGCCTTTATAGTGCCAAACATCTCTAGTAGCTGAGGTAGCTGCATGCAGTAGCATTCACAAAGCTTCCTGTTGCGAAGTGAAAATCTCTGGATTTGGTGGTGTATTTTAGGGATGCGTGAGGGAAAATCTGGAATGTATGTTGTGCTGAGTTCTTTTTCGTCTGTGGTTAGTTTAATGTCAATGTTGGAATTTCTAGTTTTACATAAAAATTATAAAAATTCATAACTTTTTTTTTCCACTTTAGAGATCAAAGTTCAACACTTGAAAGTAGTTTTCTGTGTGTTACCTAAATTGCAAAGGCACAAATGAATGGGAGTTTGATGGTGTTAAACTGCAATCTTATGTGCAATGACTAAGGAGTGAGACTGACTTTCAAGTAGACATGCAGAGGGCTCTGGTGTTTGGTTCCAAGTTTGGGGTGTAAAACAAACCTTTCAAAAAGGGTTTGAAGATGTTGGCTGTATAGTCTGAACTGCAAAGTTTTATGGACAGACTCTCATCTCTGTAAAACATTGTGGGCAGCTCCACATATTTGAGACTGGAATTAAGTTAGCAATGTCAAATAGCTGAACATCCAAGGAGGTTAAGTTAATCCCTGCTTTGAATTTGTTGCAGTTGGTAGGATTTCACCTTGGGTGAGTTTGATCCTCCCTGCCTGATCAAGTTAGGCTCAGGAAAAAATAAATATTTTATGGCCAGAAAAGCTGACCTCATCTTATCCATGTGAGATTAGTGTACATTATTACTTGATTTCCTCTCCACACTATTAGATAATATGAACAGTATACTAAACAGGCAACTTTCAATTACGTTTAAAATTTCCTATTTAAACATCTATAACAGGGTACAGATACAACTTATAATCGAAGATTTCCAAATAATTTTTGAAGCACTTTTTTCTTTTTAAATATTTATACGGCTTCCCCGTCTTTAGTTTTGCTCTGCAAAAATGGGAGGATTTTGGGGTTTTTTGTTTTTCAAGTGGGATTCTTTTTGGACCTACTGATGTTTGACACATTAGTACGTATATTGAAAATCTAAAATTTTGTAGTAGCTTTAGGGAATACATTTTGTATAATTAGCTATGGCTATGTTTGGTGACATGAACAGGAAATATTATCCAGTACCATCTGCTGTCTTATGTCCCAACCAGTATTGAAGCGTCACCTGTTTGATTCTCAGTGCACTATATTCAGTATTTTGATAGTTTTATTCTCTCAACTTTTGCTATTTTTTAACCGTTTTATTAAAAAGCTTTCTAAGCCCTGTGTATCTCATCATATTAAAATTAAATCAGTTGTGTACCAACCTATTAGACATTACAATGCTTTTGCTGTCCCCAGTGGAATACAATAAGCCTGTGAAATGCTGGATGTCCTGTGCTTGGAGGGTGCCATTGTACTTGTACATAATATAATGACCTGCCAATGTCAAAAGTTCTTATATATTTCTTTTATAAGCTGAAAGAAGGTCTATTTTTATGTTTTTAGGCATATGAATGGAACGTTGTAAATGCCTGTCAAATAAAATAATGCTGAAAAATATTGGGGGAACATGTTCTTTTTATTTTATTTCAGCATTTTGGTTACATTGGCTGGAGATTTGCAGAGTTAATACCAATTTATCTGGAGTACCATAGGTTGGAAAGATCTTGTAGTAGACACAATGACAACAGATACAACCCAAGCAAACTTAGCATC
>JANHFP010010102.1:0-10265 GCA_032468135.1 Calamaria suluensis
TTCCTCCTCCCCTCTTCCCTTAAAAATATTCTACCCCTTTTCCCAGCTTCTCCAACTTTTGAATCCCAGAGGGATTTTATTCTTCAATGCTATGCTTTTGTTCCCCCTTTTGGATTCTGTCTGTACAAACTCTTTGCAGGAAGCTCTCTGGGGATTTGTTACTCTGCTGCTTTGTGCTTCTATTTGCATCTATGTCCTCCCTGCTGCTGCCTGTATGTACTAAATCAGTGGTTCCCAATGTGGGCGGTACTGTCCCCTGGGCGACGGTGGGATGACTTAGGGGACGGTAAGAGGCAAGGGAGGCAGCAGGGGGGCACTAAGAGGCAAGGGATAGGGAGAAGGACACTAAGAGGCTAGGGGGCAACAGGGGGCACTAAGAGGCAAGGGAGGAGGCAGCAGGCACTAATAGGCAAGGAGGGTGGCAGAGGAGTGCTGGAGGTGGGCCAGGGGTGAAATCCTCCCAGTTCAAACTGGTTTGGTATAACCAGTACTGATGATTGGTACTTCCGGCTGCTAGGCCCACTATTTTTCCTACCGGGTTCTTGGGGGTGTGTGTGTTTCATGTGACTGAGTGGGCGTGGCTTCGAGTGACATCAAGTTGACCATGCCCACTCTGTCACAGGACCCCCCAAGCCACGCCCACAGAACCAGGTGGGGGGTGTGGGGCACTGAGGATGAGTTTGTAGCCCCAAGGGGGCAGTGGACTGAAAAAGTTTGGGAACCACTGTACTAAATCCTAAGTAAAGCTTCTTGCACTTACTTCTTGGTATGCACATGTCTAGCCTGGGACAGGACTAATTAAGTATGAATCTTCTGTTTCTCATCCAGATCTTAGATGCTCCAGACATGAACATAGAATTTTATAGCAACAATTGGGCATTATCTGCATATTGAAGAGATCTAACCCAGTGATAGCAGATGATCTGCCTAGAAGTTCATGCCTAGGAGTGTTGAAATCCACCCATCTTAACATTACCAAGGTTGAAAAACTCCAATGTAGGCTATGTTTGACCCAGAACTGTTCTTACACTGATGGCGTTTAAGGCTGGTTTAAGGCGTGCCTTCAGCCCTAGTCAAGCCACACTGGGCTCCAACCAAATTGCTCAATAACAGGGTAGAACTTTCAGTCAGAAGAAGTTTGCCTACCATAGCTAACAGCAAGGTAAGCATAAAACAGCTCAGCAAGAACTCAGCAAAGGCTTTCTGATTTAACTTCAGCAGCAACCAAAAGTCATTCCACTACCAATTAAGAAAGCTTAGGAAAAAACCAGGAATAGATTTGTGGATGAAACACTATGCATACCAGTTTAGGTCTGGTGATGAAAATAAACTTATACACAGAATAAAAATTGAGAGGTTCCTTCTTCCATAGTTTGCCTATTTTCCTGTGCTCTATTTTGCCCTATCTGTTTCTGGCTGGCTGCCCTATGGCACACAGTTTGAATAGGCTAGGAGTATGAGGGACCTGGTGGCTCAGTGGGTAAGGCAGCTGAGTTTGTCGATCGGAAGGTTGGCAGTGGTTTGACTCCCTAGTGCCATGTAATGGGGTGAGCTCCCGTTACTTGTCCCAGCTTCTGCCAACCTAGCAGTTTTGAAAGCACATAAAAATGCAAGTAGAAAAAATAGGGTCCACCTTTGGTGGGAAGGTAAAAGCATTCCATGCACCTTTGGCGTTTAGTCATGCCAGCACATGACCACGGAGACATCTTCAGACAGCGCTGGCTCTTCAGCTTTGAAACGGAGATGAGCACCAGCCCCTAGAGTCAGAAATGACTAGCATATATGTGCGACGGAAACCTTTACCTTATGAGGAACTTAAAATGATCACCTTTCGGTAAGGTAAGCTAACCTAACCTAACCTATGGAGTGTAGAGTTGTATAGCAATTGAAAAACTGCTATATGCTGATTGGTTATGCTGATTGTTGAACATTCACAAAGGTTCTGAAAGTCTATGCAATTTTTGTTATGATGACATTCATGTTTTGCTTGAATCTTTAATACTCACAATGAAGTAACTTTAGAAGTTTGTCGTGGTTAAATGGGATTTTTCCGTATTAGGTATCAAATAGAGCCAGTCAATCAAAATAGAAAGGACATCAGAGTTCTTCTTTTCTAATCCCCTTCTCATGTACCATTTCAGATAGATGGCTGTTCAGTCTTTTCTTAAAAACCTCCAGTGATGAAGCACCTACACCTACACTTCTTTTTCCAGTGTGGAAATGCATCCCATTGTAAGACCACAGAGAAAATCAGTCTGATGTTTATATTCATGAGGCCATCTCAGCCAATACATGATACTATTGGATTTATGTGTCTTGTTTGAAAATGCAACCACTTATTTTGAGAATTATATTGTATGAGAAGGTAATTCTATTTTAAGTCCTTTCTCAGAAATAAGGCAAGCACCCCAAGAAAAGCAATTTTAGACTGAACACTTTCAATATCCAGTCTTTGCATAAATGAGGTGGTAACTGTCTCATGAACAGCAATACAGCTTCATCAAATGAATGTTTGAATTGTTCTCATTCCAAAAAAGAATAAGCCACAATGATAAGGATTACAATGCATCAAGGAAGAAGCACAAGATTCCAATTGCACCAATATAATAATGTTGTTAAAACATCTCAAACTCCTATACTGACTAACCATGGCCACAGGAGTAACTTGCCTTTAAAAGAAGGCATGAAGAAGGCTTCGTGTGCTTTTTACATATTGGTAAAAATATGTATGGGGATAGTGTAAGGATACATTTAATCAATTACCATAAGTTGGATTTATACAACACATTATGGCTTGACTATACAAAATCAGCCTTTCACTAATGTTGAAGAGGTTAAAAAAAACCTTCACTTCTCTTCCCCATTATGACTCCCTCTTCCCCCCTCCTACACTGTGTCACTTTCTATATATTTTATTCACATATCTTGCACAATATTCCGACTGAAAATGCTCATGGCAAAAGGAATCAACTTTCAGTCAAGCTATTGTCTGAGGGCCAAAAGATACCTGCTTAAACAAAGAGGCATTTCTAATTCTTGAAACAACTTCAAGCTATTAACAAATAACATATAGTGATGCAATACAATGTACCTTCTTCATCTTAGTTCATCTTCTAGTTATGTTGTTTCCTTCTGTTCCCTGGCTGAGCCTACACATCAAACTATCTGATGATTTCTTAAATAAGCTGTTGTAACCAGATTCATAAAACCTTAAGGCACCAATAAAGAATGGGCAAGGAAAAGAAATTATCTCATACACATGATGTTTTCATGCAGAAGTTACAAATTATATAATTTGTACTCTGATATAAACACCCTTACTCATCTTGTTCACAGTAAGATATCATGATGTGCATGGGCTTAACATGGGTTTCAATAGAAGCCAATTGAATCACTGCAATATGTAAATCTAGTTTCTACATACAGCAGACTTCTTCACGCCCGCCTAATCTCATTTCCTCCATCAAATATTTTAAAGAAACCATATTCCTTTAAGCGTCATATATACACATAGGATTAAAAAAATGCTTACAGGGATAAAAACTTAAGTTGCTTCTAATGCAAATACATTTAATAGTACCATAATATTTAGCTGACCCTTCTGCCTCTGTACAATGAAGTTTAGGAATGGGATATAGAAGGCTTTCTTCATGCCCAATTACAATACAAGAACAAGTTTGGGACTTACCCACTTTCCTCACCTCTCTCTCTCTCTCTCTCCCTCCCCTTTCACTTTTACTATACTTTCTCCTTCTAGAATAGACATAAGAAGATGTAAGAGGAAGGGAGACAAAACACAGGCTTGCAAGGTTCTGTTATTATGGTCTCTCACACAAAGTACAGACCTAGTTTTCTGTGAAGTTTGTTTTCTGATTTGATCTCCCAAATGTCTTCCAAATACTTGTTTACCAGGATTTAAGGAAGGTTTCAGCCTTCTTTGCTTATATAAAGGTTTGTATCTGTTTCCCTCAAGGTCATCTCTCTGATTCTCTACATGAAGAAAGAGAAAAATGTAGCTTTTATTTTCAACTAACCACTGTATCCTTCCTTCCTTCCTTCCTTCCTTCCTTCCTTCCTTCCTTCCTTCCTACCTACCTACCTACCTAACTAACTAACTAAGATTAGTTTTAATAACAGATGGTCCAAACAAAGCCATTTCAGATCTATGTTCTGAAATCTAAAAGGAACTGAAGGTTGCGCACTGTACTAATCCAAGTGATTTCATAAGATAAACCAACAAAGATTTATTAGACAAACGACTCTTGGAACAAGTTATGCTTTTGGACAGTATGTTATGGAGATTAATGAATAAGTTCAAAAATAGGTGGTGATTGTTATCTATTATTTCTATTGGTCCAATGTAGATGAGCGGATTAGACTAGTTTTCTTACTCGAATTGTTCAATAAAAAAGTAAGTGGAGGCTTGTTTTTCTATTTTAATGTCTACAATTTGGAAATAAATCTCCAATGAGAGATCACTGACTGAATGCCAGTAAAACTCTCTTAAAAAGTGCCAAAGCCAAGAGATAGAGAGAGGAAAAGAGAAAGAAACAATCCACCACCCTAAAAGGTCTTGGTTATCATGAGTTATCTGAAAACCTCAGTAGCCACTTCATATTCAGCCCTGCCCAGACCAATCAGCTCAACACACATTTTATCAAAGCCACCCAAAGGCCTTTTTCCCCCCTTATTCCTTTGCAGCATGAGAATTCCAAACAGAGCTTTTCAGCTCTGACAAGAACTATGTGCCTTTTGTAAAGAAAGATGGTGAACCTACCACCAGAGACAGAAAAAGAAAATATACACTGAATGAAAGGCCGAAGGCACCATGGGGCAGGCCCCAAAGAAGGGGAAAGGAATATGTTCACAAAAAGGGAATGCCTCTCTCTGAGCACACTATATATTCCCCTTTCTCCGGAAATGGACAAAAATTAAGACTTCAAGGACAGGCTCCAGGGATTCCTGGTTAGCTCAAGGTCAGGCATGATATTCTGGGACTACTGGGTCAGCAGCTGGAAACTTAAACAGCTGCTGAATTCATTCTCTCTGCAACTAATAAAAGAGCACCATGTATGTTTCGATCAGAATAGATTTATCTCTGGATTTTTCTCCACCCCCCACTTCAAACCTCTGAAAACACGCAAGCCCTAGAGATCTGCTTCAGAAATGGAATTTCCATGCTAAAAAGGAAGCTTTGGAATGCCAAAGGTTGTTTCATTCTTAATAGGGACAGAATGTAAGAAATTTTCCGTTTTAAAAATATGATTAAATAAATATATAAACCATAGGCCAAGCACAAAAGAAAACGGAGAGTTTCTCTTCCCTCCCGTGTGCCTAAAAGCTTTCTTAAGGTCCTGACTGCTGCTTCTGATCTAGTGTGCTAATGAAAACATCCAATGTTGGGTAAACATTTGGGGAAAAAAATCCTTGTGTTTTTATTCCAAATTCTCCTGTATTTGGCTGTCATGCACCCCTCTGTTAGTTGTGTGCAAAGTCTTTGTTGAACTTTCAAGGACCCCACATTCAGGTATAACGCCACGATCTGTAACAATAGATACATTTCATTTCTATTTATTTTCCATCACAAGTTGTTTACCTGAAATATCCTGTTGTATTTTATCAAGGTCTTATTGTAGAGTTACCAATGAAACATCATGAAATATATGGAGGGAGGAGAAGGAGAAGAAAGATCATCATTGGGTGAAAAAAACAAACTATTATCCCAGCAATGGAAACTCAAGAAACAGCTTCAAAATTAAGCTAACATTACAAGAAGGACCTTCTTCCTTGGAGAGCTCACCTAACCTGAGCAGGCTGGTGGCCCACAAAATGAATTTACCAAAAAGAATTGTTTCATATAAGGATAGGCATTTTCCAAAAGGTTTTGAATGATGCTGGTACCAGTAGCTTTTTACAGTATCAGAAACGTGTAAAATATTTGTTGTAAGCTGGACATACATTTACCTTGTAACAATAAAAATTTCCAAAAAAACCCCAAGGCTTGCAGTTGTCAAGTTGGAACAGAATGAACAGATAGCCATGACCAGTTTACCTGTTTCCAGAATGGCATGTAGTTGAAACACAACTGAGCCAAACTAGTGTTGAGATGCCGTCTCCACAGCTGACTATCATCAACACTTGGGTGTGGTGGCGGATTACGACATGGAGGGGCTCAGCACTGGTGGTGATTTAGTATTCATTGGGTGGTTTGTGTTGATGGACAGCTTGAACATCCACTCTGGGAGGCTCTGAGCTCGCAGAGAGCCAACCAAAGATCGCTGATCGGAAGGGCTATTGGGATTGATCCCTACGTGAGAGACTATTTCAAGCCACGGAAGATTTGGACTTCAGCACTGACTTTAATTGGAAACGCTGACTATTGTCTGGAACTGTGTAATTCAATGGATCTAACAACACTCCTAAACCTGATCCTCAATAGGAAACACAACTCTATACCTAATATATATATTCCACTCATCTGAGATCAGACAGACTTGGAGTTTGTATCAACTTAGTATGTATCGTAACCTATGTATTCTGTATAACAATTTCTGCAGTTCATCATGAACCCAATGCATTACTGCCTCTGGAATTCCGAGAAATTGTCCAGACACCTATACAGGATAATAGAGCACAAGAGTAGTCAAAATGTTATTTTCCTATGTTAGCATTAGCCAGACCTAATGCTCTCATGGCTGGGAGCAATGGGAATGACCCTAATACATATGGAATAAACCAGGTGTGATGGTTTCTCTTGTACTTTTCTATGAGAATCCATCTATAATGTTTTGATAACAGCTCAATTATTCACCTGCCATTCACCATTTGTCACTAACCATTAATGAGCCAGGAGAGTAAAAAACAACAACTAGTGGTTCCTTTAAGAAACTAAGATATCCCCCCCCCCCTTTTGGAAAACCGTTCTGAGAAAGGATTCCAATGTTTAGTAGCATTGACACTCTAGATCAGCTTTGCTGGCTGAGGAACTCTGGGAATTGAAGTCCACAAGGCTTAAAGTCGCCAAGGTTGGAGACCCCTGTTCTAGATCATAAGCTGATTTGTCAAGGGTATCTAGCAATGTGTGACCATCTTACGGCAAAGAAAGCCTTTCAAAAAAGAAGGACACCAAAGCAAGTTTGCTGAAACTATATCACATTCATCCAGTAGAGCTTTTGTTTCTGACTGGGAACAGTCAAATACGAAAATAAAAATAAAAATGTTAGGTAGTCTTTTCCAGGATTAAGCCATGTCAAAGAAAGACGTAACCCCCTAACACTACAACATGGAAGTGATTCTAATCAGAACTTCATTAAGATTAGTTTATTCAGGAAGTACAAAATATAGATGAAAAACGCATACTTCCCAGGTCTGTTGGAATGTGAGCTTTTCAGCCTGTATTTCTTCATTTCTAAGAAATATGTGTTTTCTCCAATCAGTATGTGTATTTCCAGGTCAATACATTCAGTATGTCACTACCAATAGATCTCTGCAGTTGAGTGGCACAATAGCCAGTTGTACTGGATCTAGCTCAGTAATAGAGAATCTTTTTGCATACAGAGAGCCCCTGATTTAATCCCTGGCTTCTCCTGAAAAGGCTTAAAATGACTCGTCAGAAATCTTGAAGAGCTGTCCTTACCCACATAGTCAATATTGGATTTTATTATTTAGTTAAAGCATTATCTGGTGGCCAGCCATTTTTCAATGGTACACACATTAGCTGTACAAGTTCATCACCTAATTTTAATTATTAGCATCCCTTGGTAATTTTTTGTCAGTTTTTCTTTCATGAAACTTTCTATTCTCCTGAAGTCATTGCACTACCACCCCCTTAAAGAAGAAAAAAAAATCCATAAATTTACTTTATGCTATGCAATCTTAACTGTTCCTCCCCAGTTTTTCTAGGGGTTGTCAGTCTGACCTGCATTTTCAATAAATTAATGTTATGAGAAGTGTGGACTGTTCTCTGTTCTCTATATTTTGCCTCATCTTATGAAAATTTGGCATAGTTACCTCTTGGCCATTTTTTTTTCCAAATGGAAAAACGCTGGCAAAAGCTGGAATCTCCCCAAAAGCAATCCATGCATATTTGCCTAGAAGTATATCCTGCTTGAGCACAATAGAAACTTACATCTGGGAAAATAGGAAAGGCTGCATTTCAGCCTCATTCCCATTTAGAATCCATTAAGTACACAGATAAAAAATAAGGATTATATTCTGACAGTAATTTATAGCAAGAATGTTCCACAGTTTTCAAGAATGAAATGCATGCAATGTGAACAAAGACCTGCTTGAATGGAGACATAGGATTAAAAGGAACAATTGAAAACAATCACTATTTGAGATACAAATGTGTCCACATGACCGAAGTTCAAATGTGCAAAAGTCCTCTTAACATTAACTGCCACAATTCAGGGAAGCCATCCCAGATCCTCCAGTGAGATTATAGCAACAGACACTCTAATCCAGATAAAGATCTGAATGAAGAACAATCTGCTGCTGGCTTCTCCAGGAGAGAAAAGAAACTCACAATAGAAACGTGGTCAAGTCAACGATGTGTGCTTTATTCCTCCGGGGCAAGCAACAGCGTCCAGCACAAGCTGTCAGGTAAAACCGGCACTAACTATACGGCACTAACTCCTACATCTGCAGTAGGAGCTGTTCTGTTCATTGGATCATATCTAATGGTATAGTAAGCTTAAGAACAGATAGTGCTGTATCTAGTGAGATGGGCTTGAGCAGAGATTCCCAAATTTGGCAGCTTTAAGACTTGTGGACTTTAACTCCCAGCCAGCTCTGCTGGCTAGAGAATTCTGGGAGTTGAAGTCCACAAGTCTTGAAACTGACAAGTGTGGGGACCTCTGGGCTAGAGGGAATGGCACTGCTCACTGTGTTTTCAAGGAATTAACCAGGACAAATATTTTTTTAAAAAAACAATACAGAAGTAGCAGAAGCTGGACTATTATTCCCAATGCAGCTTTGCTTTACCTGCCCATTTCTATAGAGAAATGGTTCTCTATAGAAGCTTCCCCTTAGTACGGGCACTAACTTCATTGGCCTCATTCTTGATTCACAGCAAGAACAACACAAGGGGTCTGGGGAAGCAGTGAACCAAAGACTGGAGGAAAGAACACTGAAAGAAAGATGGAATAGTTCTCGGAACAGAGGCCTTCTGAAAGCTGGCTGGGGAATTCTGGGAGTTGAAGTCCTCCAGCCTTAAAGTTGCCAAGGTTGGAGACCCCTGACATAAAGCATTACTTCCCTGAAATCTGCATCTATCCAGGACTATACCATTTCTGGGTTTCCCTTGCCCTAGGGACCTTCTGCAGAAAATGTTAGTCCTCATTCCGACAGAATGAAATAATTTCAGTCATCACCAAAATGTCATCACAATCATTTCAGGGTGCTTAAACTTTAAGCACAAAGCCCCACTGTGCTCCCTCCAAGGCAGTTATGACAACTGGCACCGATTCTGAATTTTGGGACCTTCACCTGTCTGGAAGGTTCTTATTGGTGAACATGACATTTTCATAAGAGTTTTAGGATGATATTATCCCCCATTACCAGAGAAACATTTTGAGCACAGCTGAGAAGACGCTATTTAGGGAAGATAATACTGATGGTACTCTAGCTACTTGGCAAAGTATATTTTCCCTTGACGAGTCCTCCAAATCATACTCGGGATGGAGAAATCCACTCTTTCTCTGGATGCTTGCCTCCTGGCACTGGCTAACTTAACATTTTTATTCAATTACTATTTATAAAAGAAAGGGAGAGAGAACAGGGTAGTTTTCCTTTACTTTCAAAACCAGGCCCAAATTGGCTAGTAACACCAAACAGAAGATTTTAAAGTATCAGCAAAGCACAGCATCCTAAAGAAGAAACAGGCAACAATATAGCTACACAGAGAAATTCTGCTCATCCAACCATTCCCTCATTGCCTCTAAACCTGATTCTGCCCCGCAAGAGCTCTCGTTCTCTTTGGCCTGCACCACCACGGGCTGCTTTTGGAGGCATGGAAGGTTACAAAGAAAAGAAAATGTTCAAACCATTCCTTGGCTGCAGAAGAAGTCAGTCATTTTTTTAATTAAAAAAAAAGCAGGGTAGTTTGTCTGAGATTACAACTCTTGATTAACAAAAACTGCCACTACTGAACATCGCTAGTGATGTCTACATGTATATGATTGAACAAGGAAGGAAGGAAGGAAGGAAGGAAGGAAGGAGAGACACAGAAAGAGACAGAGAGAGAGAAAGAGAAAGGAAGAAAG
>JANHFP010010105.1:19498-33610 GCA_032468135.1 Calamaria suluensis
GGGGCCCTCCGAAGGACGGTCGGGAGAGCGAAGGCTCGCTGCTCCCGGTCGCGGCAGGGGCGGAAGCGGAAGTCCCTGTGTTTCTTTCCATGTGAGGTCACATGTTTATTCTGCTTTATTTCAAAGCTCTTTAAGTCCCAGAAAA
The DNA here is from genome assembly GCA_032468135.1 of Calamaria suluensis. Classification (NCBI taxonomy): domain Eukaryota; kingdom Metazoa; phylum Chordata; class Lepidosauria; order Squamata; family Calamariidae; genus Calamaria; species Calamaria suluensis. The sequence continues at coordinate 19,644 of JANHFP010010105.1, forward strand.
ATAATTTTCAGTAAACAGGACTCAGCAAAACTAGTTTCATATTGAACCTGAAGACAGGTCACCAATAGAAACATTTTACTAAGTTTAACTATGAGATTTGTTTTTCCACTTGGAAGGTTTGTAAAGTAATATGATACAGGAGAGAGAGAGAGAGAGAGAGAGAGAGAGATTAACTGTGGATTGTTTCACTGTTAGTCACCGGAATCAAACTCCACATGAAGAATAAAATGGAGGATTCTAGCTTACAATGACACTGTTTTAATTATCAAAGAAAGGTTTCCATCATCCTCATCACCATTACCATTTTAGTGTATTGGCATTAGTGTTAAATCTATTAACTGGTCAATACCTATCTTGATATAAAGTGGAGGGGGGGCTAGAAACCCATTTTAAATATAAAGCAGAAGATCAGGAATCCGGTTATGTAACCAAGATAATAACATAATATTAGCAAGATGGGAATATACTAAATGGAACAAGTATCATTGTGCTTGTTCTAAAAGGATAAGAAAGAAAAGCCTGTTTTTATGAAATATAAATAAATCAGAGGAATCTGAGATGAAGATTTTTTTTAAAAAAGGAAGGATTTATAAACCTACTTGGAGACAGTATTACTAAATATTCTCTATTCAGAAAGAAGGAAAACATTTTGCTGTCTAGGTTTTAGTGTCAGCCTCAGAATAGTGTTGACTTCATCAGTGATGACAAATAAAGGCAACAATGTTGGATTTTCCACCAGTACAAGGCAGTAGCCCATATTAATATAGCAATGTTGAAGAACCACAGATAACAACAACAATAATGACACCCAGTCCTGTTTGAAAAATCTCTTACTGTGAAGAGATTTCTTGGCATACAACTTCGATTTTAGAAAAACTGTAACAAAGTGTACGTCTGCATGTTTGAAGAGAAAAAAAATCTGGCAATACGATTTGAGCAAAAAATAAATGGGCTGTGTCCTTAATTAGATACTCAGCTGGCATTATTGATTGGACAATAGCTGAATTAGAAACATTGGACAGAAAAACATGAAAGTTAATGACTATATACCATTCACTACATTCCAAAAGCAACGTCAACAGGTTGTATTTACCATGCAGTATTGGGGGCCGTGGATTATTGCAAGTACAGCAAACAGTGGAAGAGGAGAAATGCAGCCTCCATTAATACATCACCAACAGTACTGAAAAGCTGTTAAAAGCAGTGGAAACAGAAAATTCCCTACAGGCTACGAACAGGAAAATTGAATATAAAAAGGATCAATATAAGACACGACTAGACAACTGGAAAAATAAGCCCCTACATGGGGCTTATTTCAAAGGAATTGACAATAAACGTGACAAACAGCTAACCTGGACGTGGCTCAAAAATGGCACTCTCCGCAAAGAGGCTGAGGGTCTGCTCTTTGCTGCACAGGAACAGGCCCTTCAGACAAATGCCATGAAAGCTAAAATTCAAGGAACTACTGATAACAGCCTTTGCCGTCTCTGCAATAACCGTGAAGAGACAGTTAATCATTTAATATGCGACTGCTCAGTCATTGCCCACACTAAATACAAGAAGTGACATGATGATGTGGCCCACAAGATCCACTGGGCACTCTGCAAGAAATACAACTTCCCAACTGAGGAAAAACCCTGGCAACATAACTTAGAAAAAGTCCTAGACAACGGCCAGGTTAAGATCCTGTGGGACTTTAGAATACAAACGGACATACACGTTACAGCCAACCCACCAGACACCAGACTGCTTGAGCAACAACAGGCCACTTTGATTGATATTGGGGACTTCAGAGTCCAGGAAAAAGAACATGAAAAGATCGAGAAGTACAGGGCTCTGGCCTTAGAAACCACCCAAATCATCGGCGCACTTGGAACAATCTCACTCAAGTTTATGGACTACTACAACCGATTAGAGACTACAGCAATCACACCAGCTGAACTACAAAAGACGGCCATTATTGGCACTGCGGCTATTCTTCGCCAAGGCTTGACTGATGCCTAAGCCTTCGGTTAAGGCTCGCCTCAGCCAGGAACTGCCAGTGATACGGCACTTTTGTGTCATATGTGTGACCAATTCACTGTGTTTCTTTTAATGAATAAAATTGTTTTATTAATAACAATGTTGTCTCTGGTGATGAGCTGAAGGGCAAAAGGGGGTACAAAGTTGCTCCCTCCCACGTTTGGGTAACTAGGCATCTCTACAAATACACATATCACTTGCCTAGTGAAAAAGATGCTGATAGGAAATGAACTGGTGGCCTAGTGGATAATACAACTGCTTAAGATGCAGGTGACCCAGGTTCAAATCCAAGTGGGGCATATCTGGCTGATGAGAACTAATAAGTTTGAAATAGCTATCCCAGATTCCCTTTATTTAAAATATAAGCAATTTTAAATATTTAAATTTAAATATCAGCAAAAAACAATTAGAAATATATAGTGTCACAATGTTGTCGTACAAAGTACTGCCTGATGTGCTGAAGGGCAAAATGGAAGCTAAGTTGCTTCCTCCTATATTTGGGTAACCAGGTGCCTCTACAAAACACACATACACACACACATATTCACAAAACACACACATATACATTACATACATGTTGTTGCTCTTTTAAATAAAAGTATGGGCCTAGAAACCCAGGAGCCTGTGAGCTCTGCCTTGAGGATGAGAGCCATCTGGGTGACTTTGAGCCAACCACTTTCTCTCAGCTCACCCCACCCCACAGGCCTGTTTGTTGTGGGGAAAACAGCAGGGGGAAGGACTAACTAAACTAATAAAGGCAGAATAAAACTCCTTAATATAATTATTATAAATATATATTGATGTGATGTAATATATTGTTATATCTAATTTATTATATATGCCATTAAAACACTTCAGTACATAGCAAATCATACCAACAAAAGTTGCACTGGTTTGTTTGCTCCCTTGCAGGTGTCATATGTGTGCACATGCACAAGAGCCTCTGGTCACAACAAACTTTCCCTAACAGGGACAGAAAGAAAGCAAATCTGATTTCTTCCACAGGAGGAGAACTCTGCATGCCTCTGAGACCCTCCTGAGACCCTCAGGTGTATCAGGGGTGGGTTCTACTTACCTTTACTACTGGTTCTCCTCTTGGATGTTTGGTGTGTGTGTGTTTTGCACACATGTGTGCATGCTTCTCTCTCTCTCTCTGTCTCTTTGCCTCTGCCTCTCTTTCTCTGTCTGTATGTGTGTCTCTCTCTCTCTTTCTCTTTCTCTGTCTGTCTGTCTGTCTGTGTGTGTCTCTGTCTTTCTCTGTCTCTGTCTCTCTGTGTTTGTTTGTCTGTCTACCTGTCTATCTCTCTCTGTTTCTCTGTCTCTCCCTCTATGTGTGTGTCTCTGTGTGTGTGTGTGTCTCTCTCTCTCATTCAGTTTGTCTCTGTCTGTCTGTCTGTCTGTCTGTCTCTCTCTCTCTCTGTCTTTCTGTCTCTCTGTCTCTCTGTCTGCCTCACTCTCTATCTCTCTTTCTATCTCTCTATCTCTATCTCTTTCTGTCTCTCTCTTTCTCTCTCTCTGTGTGTGTCTGTCTTTCTCTGTATGTGTGTCTCTGTCTCTCTGTCTCTCTCTGTCTCTCTCATTCACTCACTCAGACAGACACACACAGAGAAGGCGATATAGATATAGATCTTATATATCCTGAATGTGGAACGTGTCATGGCATCTTACAAAATACAGAAACCATAAAACAGTTCACATCTTATAAACTGACATGCCACACTTAAAACATCAATCAGGTAACAACAACGTCTGCTAGTCATATAGAAGAGGTTTTTTTTCTGTTCTTCCCTGTCACTATGACAAAGAACATTTCATCATGCAAGTTTCCAGCTCTTAGGCTCCACTGCACTGAAGTATTACTATTTATTATTTTATTTATTTTTATCCTGCCATTATGATGTTTTGTAAATAGGACCATGGGGGCAAACATGCTGTGGGAAGCCACCCCCACCCCTCAGAAGAATGAAATATTTTGAGGAACATTTAAAAAGGCACATTATTATATTTCCCAAAGGGAGAAATGGAGAAACATGTTTTTTAGAGTCAGAAAGCAGCTCCCAGTTTCCTTAATAGCCCTCAGCAGATGTCAGCACTTAAGGGATAAAGAGTTTATTGGAAAAAAGACAAGTATCTAGATAGCTCTATTCAGAAGCAAAAAACCCTCACCCAAAAGCTAAAACAGGACAAAAGCCATTAAGCCACAATAGGAATTACCCCTTTCAGAACACAAGGCCCTTTATTGTATCACCCTCAGAGCAGCCCAAACTTAGTTCAGACAAACACCTAGGATTTGTACTTTGCCTATAGAGATGCGGTGTTCCAGCAGGTAAGACAGCTGAGCTTGTCGATCGGAAGGTCGGAAGGTCCGTGGTTCGAATCCCTAGTGCCGCGTAACGGGGTGAGCTCCTGTTACTTGTTCCGGCTTCTGCCAACCTAGCAGTTTCGAAAGCACGTAAAAATGCAAGTAGAAAAAAATAGGGACCACCTTTGATGGGAAGGTAGCAGCGTTCCATGTGCCTTTGGTGTTTAGTCATGCCGACCACATGACCAAGGAGACGTCTTCAGACAGTGCTGGCTCTTCGGCTTTGAAACAGAAATGAACACCGCCCCCTAGAGTTGAAAACGACTAGCACATATGTGCGACGGGAACCTTTACCTTTACCTTTTTATGTGGTCTGCTGGCTGGAGAATTCCTGGGAGTTGAAGTACACAAGTCTTAAAGCTGCCAAGTTTGGGAACCTCTGTTATAGTCCAATCTCCTGTTCAAGCAGGAGACCTTACATCATTTCAGACAAGTAGTTGTCCAGCCTCTTTTTGACAGCCTAGAGTGTAGAGCACCCACAATCTCTGAAGGCAAGTAATTTCATTGGTTAATTGCTCTCACCACTGCGGAATGTCTCCTTAGTTCTATGTTGCTTCTTTCCTTGGTTAGTTTCCAACCATTGCTTCTTGTCTTGCCTTGGAAAATGTTTTCGAAAATAGTTTGGAAAATAGTTGGTGCTTTGGAAAATAGTTTGACACACACACCCCTCGCCTTTGTAGGAGCCCCTCAAATATTGGAACACTGCTATAATGTCTCCATGGGTCATTTCATTAGGCTAGACATACCTAATTCCTATAACTTCTATTCATACCTTTTAATCTCTAGACCCCTAATCACTTTTGTTGCTCTTCTCTGCACTTTTTCCAGAGAGTCAACATCTTTTTGTATTGTGCTGACTAGAACTGGATGCCTTATTCCAAGTGTGGTCTTACTAAGGTTGTGTAAAACAATATTAGAACTTCGTGTGATCTTGATTCCTTCTGTCTATTAATGAAGCCCCAGATTACATGCTGTTGAATTCTCTTCTGAATTCCATTAGAACATTCATCATGTAAATATGTCATTGCTTTTTTGCTGTATTTTAGGTTTCTAGCAGACAACTTTTTTCTTTGATGGCAAACCCTCATTTAACTATGGAGAATTTGGTCCACTTTATCCTGTCACTTTGAGGACTAATAAGATTGTTTTCCTGCTGGTTTAGGACCACATCTGGATTTGAAACTTTAAATAGATATTGACTCCAGAGCCTTACAAAGGAAAATCAGGTCTAGTGTTCTATTTCTGTCAAGGCAATCCCTATCAATGAAAGCTATTGCCACTTCTGCAGTGTTGCTTTTGCATAGAGCTGAATTATTATTATTTTCTCACCAAACCTCCCACTCAAAACTGAGAAGATGCAATGCATGGAGAAAAGTTTGAAAAGTACATATTCTTCACCTCCCACCTGATACCTAGCTGCTTGTTTAACAAAAGCAAAAGCCAAAAAAAAACCCCTATTCAGTTCCAGAAAGTGTCTTGCCTTTTTAAAAACACATTCCTTCATATTTTCACTGAGAATTTCCATTTTCTCTCTGTTGGCCTAGGTATGATTGCCATCTGAGTGAAAGTTGCAGCATTGAGGGAATTGAAATAAATATTATATTCTCCCATTCCATCAAAAAGACACTGCTCAAGGCAGCTAAGAATAGGAAAGAAAGACATTCATAAAGGTTTAAAAAAAGGTGAGTCCAAGCATGGCACTTTAAATGGTCCTCTCCTTGGGCATAACTGACCCATAAAGACAGGGAGGGAGGTGATGAAGGCAGCAAGTAATATTGTAGGAAAAGTCACTAGACTCCTTCAAGTACATCAGAAGGGCAGAGTGTCTAAAGCAGTGTTAATGCATTGGAGAGTGCATCATGGTTTGTTTGTGTGTCTTTAAGACAGAAGTAAATGTAGCCAGTAATTATGATAATTACTATCTGATACCCGTGCTTTGCGATGGTGACTACCAAGAGAAATGTATAAGAATGAGAAAAGTTAGGAAGGCTTCGGGCCATTGCTGCGGGAGGCGGGGTGGCCTGTCCCCGAAGTGACGGAGGTGCTTCCTAAGGCTTAGGAACGATCTCCATCAGTTCGGGGAGAGGCCGCTCCCACCTCTCGTAGGAAGAGCCGCTTCGGGCCTGCGCTGTATCATCTCCGTCAGTTTGGGTCCTGTGGGAGGCGGGCTTTCTGGTGGGAGGGAGGACTCTCCAGGAGGAAACGTCTTCCTGCGGGAGGCGGGGACGGCCTCTCCCCGAACGGGCGAGTCCCAGAAGTGACGGAGATGCTTCTTAAACTGCTACAAAATGCAGGAAAAATGAAATATCTCAGCTTAACATGAGTAGTTTGAGGAATCCTTTCTTAGTGAGCACCTATATACCAAGTGGAACAGGTATGCCAAATTTCATGTTTGTAGCTGCAACAGTTTTCGAGATTTTGTGATGAGTCAGTGAGTCAGTGAGTGAGTGGTATTTCGCGTATATATGTATAGATTTCTAATTATCAAACTTTGCTTCACTCAAGAATTGAAAATTACATTCTTTAACATATAAGCACAGTTAAATAGTTTTTTCAAGCCATATTTTATCTATTGAGTGGGATTATGGAGAGACTTGTGCTGCATTAACAAGTATTTGGATTTATCTGTCTTTCCAATGATCAATCAATTGTTCAAGGAAAACAAATATATGCTTGCACACCATATAGACAACTACCTAGATCTGAATCAATACTTCCATTATTAAAGTATTCTAAACTTTCATTAATAAAGTGCTTCTCTAGGACATTCAGAGCTGTTTATCTAATATGTTAATATTTCAATATCAAAGATGCTACTATTTCAATATATGAAATATCAGGAAATATCAATGACTGATTTAATTATATTTATTACATTTACATTCTGCCTGACACCCACCTGGGCAGTTCACAAATTGTTAAAAAAAGACATTCAAAATAATTAACAGTATGTAATCTTAAAAGTTTGAGAATACTTTTCATTTGAAGTGGATCAACACAAAAGGCTATATTTTCTCTCATTCTACCTTTATCCTTTTATCCCAAATCTAGTCTGAACATTGTCCCCCCCAGTCTTAGCAGGATACTTAGGGAACTCAAAATTTTGAGATTAGTCTTTCTACAAGTGATAGGATGTTATTTATCGCAATCCTGAAAATCTATATCCAATGTTTGTTTGTTTGTTTTGTAAAACGTAATTTGTACCCAGTTATTAAGGACAGATATAGGCATGCATTATTCATTTTGCAACTGTCTGGTTTCCCCACTCTCTGCTCCCCACTTGTCCATCTTTTTTACTGGTCATATTGATGTATTTTGTTTTATCATTCTATTATTTTACTTGCCCGTTTAAATTCTCTTTTTCTTTTAAGCTGCCCCATGTGAGATAGAATGCAAATAAATGTAATTAAGAATTCAAGCAGACAGGCCCTTGCCACCTAACATCCCAGGCATGGGAAGAAAGAGTAAGAACCTGGTTGTTGTAAAACGTTTGCACATTTTACTGGCAAAATTTGCCAGAAATTGTGACTTTGCATCTTAGGGTCCGGAAGCAATGATTTTATAGTTATCCAGCATTTATTTCTACTTGCGAATTCTGACAGGTAGGACCTTTTCAATATGTTTTTGGCCTGTGGTTTAGATGGATGTGCCTTCAGATGGCCCGAGGGATTAGGAAGTGGTTAGTGTCCCTGGTAAGTGCAAGTCAGATGTATTTAACAAGATGGTGGTGTGCTGAGCTTTCCTTGATCTATGTGGTGACCCAACTTGATGCAGAAACAGGAAGACAATGCATCAAAGGAAAACAATCTTTATTTACAAACCCAAATGTTCATTAAAATAATTGTCCGGCAATGCTGACTTCTCCTCAGAAGCAAAACGAACACATGTCAAGATTAAGCACTGAGTCTGGCTGCAGTCCAAAGTACTCACAATTAGGAAGTGATAAACGCTGTCCAAGCTTGATGTGATATCTCAAGCAGGAATCCAGAATCTCGGAGGCAGAGTTACCAAAGCAGCTACACCGAAAAACAGCCTTTGACTCCAGCTATTAACCCTACAAAATTGGCTAGTTATAAAGCCTCCAGCTCAGCTGCGTCCCATTCTTCACTACTCATTCCTGAGTAGACCTTTTGCCAAAGCTCTCTTGTCCCTGCATCTCTGCCTCGGATCAGGTGGGGGAGCTGATCCCAGTTAATCCTCTGAACTTCTCCTCCCTTGTTCTGCCCCTAGCCCACTGGGTCCAGCCTGGGCCTGCTCTTCCCCATCCTCTTCTGCAGCTCTAGTCTCCCCTGCACTGCTCTCTGCCAGCTGTTCCTCCTCGTCTTCCAAGTTGGATGCTGACAGAGGCATGACAATCTAATTGTCATGGGATGTTCAGAAGTTAATGTAGGATTCAGATATGCCTAGAGGTAATGGATCATTTTCAGTCAGGATTCAGGCCTGGACACGGATCTCCTATTGCCTTGGCTACTTGATGCAACCTGGAGTGATTTGAATCAGATTTGATTCTCCAATGTGATAGTGGGAGGGTCCAAGAATGGGTTCTAAGATGTCCTTTCTGCCCAGAGACTGAGTAAAAGTTGAAGCCACGCCCATGTGCCTTTCCCTCTGGCTTCCAGTTTCAACTCAGTCTCGCCCTATTTGGACAGTTGGGACATCTGGATACTCATTCTGGATATTACAGGTTTTTCTCTATTGGGAGCAGTGGTTGTGACAGGTTGTGGAGGCAGCAGGTGCTTTCACCCTGCATTCCCAGCACTGGTGCTTAGCCCTTGGAAACGGACGTGCTGGCCAATCCAGGGGTTCTCCCTGGTAATGCCGCTGACATAGACCCCCTTGCATGGTTACTGCCTGGAGTGATGGAAGTGTTCAAAGTTGATTCTCGTTGATGTTTCATAGTTGATTATGGTGTCCTTTTAGATGATGTGCAGGGGTTGGCTAACAGACGATTGGCTCTGCAGAAGTGGTGCTCCTTCCTGAGCAGGCAGTAATGCTCAATTATAGTCCACTGCTCTGGGTCAGAGATGCCATGGAAGTCTTGACCCAGTGCATGGAGGCTGTGAAGGCCTGGATGAGACAAAACAAGCTGAACTGCAAAGATGGCATTGCTGCTTGTGCAAAGACTATCTAATTCTCTGTTGGCGCTGGTTATTACTTTGCATAGCCTGTCTTACAAAAGAATAGGTCCCCAACTTGGATCTCTTCTTTTGACAACTACTGCTTAATGGCCTAACCTGAGCTGGTGCAACTGTTGCAGCCCTATCCAGAGCAAGAACTAGTGACAGTAACTCATCATGCCCTTATCTCTACCAGAATAGACCACTGCAGTATATTGTACATTGTCAGTTTTTGAAGATTGTGAGAAACTACAACTGGTGCAGGATGAGGCTAAGATAAAGTGGAGGCTAGGAGCCATTTCAACCATGTTATTCCCTTCCTGCGGGTAGTGCATTGCTTATCAGAAAGTCTGCAGGAAGTCATGGAGAAGAAGGCATTCTTTCTGTTGCCAAATAAGCTTGCCTCTGAGAGCTTTGCTTAATGTTTTCTGTTGAGCAGACGGTATGTCAATCACACAAGATACTACAGCAGCACATCCAGATATCACTTATTCATAAAATGCTCATAGATCTGCAACAGAATTTGGAAAGCGTACTTGCTATAATCATATTCTCAAACTACAAAGGGTACTAGAAGAAATTGGCTGGAGCGAAATCTCAGATCGTGGTAAACTCTTTCTGATGTGCTTCAGTAAAACAGATTTTAAACATTTTTAAAATCACTGCAAATGTTAATCAGAACGTTCTTCCTGAAATCTGTAGAAACCATCGCTGAACAGAAACAAATGCTTGAAAATCTTCCAAAAGCAAAGTACTGCATTTTTAAATCACAAAAAATGAGTAATTACAAATTAATAATATGCTTTTCTTAAAAGCATACCAACAAAAAAGTCAAATTAAAGAGAATCCAAAATCAATATGAAAAACAAAATATAATAAAGGGTAGTTTTATTAAATATATTTGGCACAAACCTTTTGATCCCTTCTCAAAACTCAATACAGTTAGCAAAAGACATACTAATACATTTATTTCATACAGCTTATGAAAGAAGGGTAAGAGAAGGAAGGCACTAGGAAGATCAAGTGCATGGAAAATATTGACTCCGAGTGCCTACTGATATTAAATTAAGGCACAACTACTCTAAAAGTCTACTATAAAAGTCTACATTTGTAGCTGCTTATTGTTTCTGGAATGTAAAAGTTTCATCAATTTGGGGACTATATTCTACACTTCTCTGAAATGGAACAATGTGGTTGATTTACCTTAATGTACTAGATTTTCTTTTGAAATAATTATGTAATTACTATTAATCATTGATCTTTTTAAAAAGATCATAGGTTACATGATAGGCTGAAAAGGTTATCTGCAAATATTATTTCATAATGACCTTAGCAAAGTAGGTCTGAATTGAAGAAATAAACAGATTAAGTACTTTCTAGTATATGTACTGTAAACTAGTTAAATCATGCTTGACAAAATGAGTACCATGATTTTTCAACGAAGATTCACAGTTAATTCTGGTTTCATTCCATATTAATCTCGTAAATATCATTATGAAAAAAGCAGCCAAGGAGCATTAGTGCTTTCTGACAGCTGGATTAGGAAATATAAAGCTAGCAAAAAAGATCTTCCTTTTTGAACACATTCTGAAGATGACAATGCATCATATGCACCTCCTTTTCAAAGAAACCTAGACAAATATACATTATACAAAATCAAGGCAAAGACATGTATAAGCAATCCATTTTCATATTGCAAATAAAGCCTATTTGATTTCATATTGGTGTTCTCAAGTATTCAAAAAGGGGACATTATTATATTAAAAAAACAAATTAAGAATCAAATGCTTTAAGCTCAGGGATATTGAATAAATGTAAAGGTCATATTAAACATGTTTATTGAGATCAGTGATAGTAACTGTATGAGGTTTTGAGCTGGCAAACAGAATACATCGATAAGTAATTCCTATTAGTTTTAATTTCTGAGTTCAGAAACATCCCTGATATATAACAAATGAATATCCAAAGTCTGTGTTACAAAGTTTAGGGAGTTTTATGGGATGAGATGTGCAACATACGATATTGTGGAATATTACCAATACTTTGGGGGGGGGGATTTAGTTTTGTACCACTATATTTGGAAAACAAAGAAAGAAAATCTTCATCAGCATATGTTTACAGTGTAGGTTACAGTGTTTACTATACTGTAACATATAAAAGGGGGAGGAACTTGGACCTGATTTACAATAGTGTACAGATTTGTGGTATAGTTTGAATAGTTTGATTAATGTGATCAATGGAGCCAGCTTGGATCTTTCCTATAGCCTTATCTCAAAACAATTACAAAGTTCAGTTTGCTACCGCATGCAAAACAAGCCACAAGGTGGCCAACAAGACACAGAGACCATTTCTTTGTGCCCTAGTTTCATAAACACACCAATTCCATGATATAGTAAATGAGGCAACTTAGCATCCATGTTCATGCATTTGTGCTTCGGTTCTCCAGCATTTCGCCAAGAAGGACAGAATTTCCTGTGTCACATCTTGCTGAAACATTCTTTTGCGTTTGTCCAAACCTGAATTCCCTGGAATAACAAAACAGACGGATTAAGGATTCAAGTAGACAAGTGATTAACTTCCAGCAACATATCCATGTATCAATTTCTATTAAAAGTATCAACTTTTTCTATGTCATGATGGAAGCATTCATGCAAATTCAACATGAAAAGAATGTTCTACATCCACAAGGAATAATACATAGATGCCAGAAGCCTACTATAAACAATACAACAAAGTCTCCCTTGAGATTTTCATTAATGTATGTTAAAATCTCATATTTTAACAGTTCATATTCTGGTCCTTTTTTTAAAAATCCCTTCCCTGTCAGGCTTACCTTTTTGGCCATACTGATCTGCATCACAGCATAACTGATCAGCGCTTCCTTTAAATCATGGTTCTTTTGCTCCTTGAAGCGTTCAATATCGGCCCAAGCACTTTTCATGAAGTCTCTGAAATAAATTAGAGCAAACAAGAAACACTTTAGCACAGAACCAGCCCCAGGTAAGTGGACTGATGACACGAGTTTATTCATACATTCAAACAAGAAGGTGATTCTCCAAATGCAGTCTATTTTCTTGTCTATTAATTGCAATTTCTTATGTATCCATTTCATGCAACATTACCATCACTCAATATCTCCATTTCCCCAGCCATTTTATTTCCGTTTTAGAATTTCCCGTTTCATTTCAGTTTTGCAATGAACATAACATACTGACATTTGAAACTATATAAATACATTTAAAACAAAACGAAATCATAACACGTGCTTTTCTTATTGCTGAAGTTGTTTCATTAGTTTGTAGGAGTATTCTTGGCAAATTGTTGCTTGAAAACTTAATCTCTCAAAGAAATATTTAATACAGATGGCTTGGAATGTATGCACTTAAAACATTTAAAAAAACAAATGTACTAATAAAAGGTCCATATAAATATAAGCAATAATATTACTGAACTAATATAACTTTAGATTTAATCATAATTATCAAGTGGGAAGGGACAATATTAAGTAAATATGACAGAACAAAATGTTGCATTTAACCAGCAATGTCATAATTGCAAAGAATTGAGCAAGAAGTCTCCAGGGACATATTGTTCAACATATCTCAAGTTTAACAGAACTACCTTTTCACCTTAACTAAGGTAGAAAACTTGCTAACTATGGAAATAGTCCAATAGGCTCAACCTTCATAGTTTATATTACAGCATGTACAAAATGGGTTTGTATAGAGTTGTTTTGTCAATAATGGGATATTCATGAGAACCTGAAACATACAGGGACACCCATAAAAAATCATTGGCACAAGCAATGTTTACCGGCTCTCTATGTTCTTTGCTTTAAGCTGTTCTTCTCCATCATGTATCTGTTCTTCTAGAATCTTTATTTTTGCTTCTCTTTGTTCAGGTGTCTCCTGGCCAAAAAGCTTGCTGGTCATTCCTTTCAAGGAGAATGTTCTTATCGTCTGAAAGAAGTTTAATAATCAGACAATTTCAAGAAGTGCTTGACTACCTTCTGTAGAAAAACAAAGCAGCCCAATTTTTGCATGAAAAATGTTTATATGGGCCATTGCTTTAAAATATTTACTAAATATAAAAGGCTTTATTTGTATCCCAGGTAAAATTTCTGCCCATAATACAATAGGCTCCCTTTTCCTCTTCCACTGAGTGTACAGCTTCAGGAAGGACACCCAAGAAGCAATGAGAACGGGAGATGAACATATCAACTCTACCAGTTGATGGGATGACAGATATCACATCCGGATCAACTTTACATCCAGTCCAAAAGGAAACAAGATTTGCCCAGTCTAGATTATGGAACTGAAAACAAAGCATTTAAGTTCCTATTTTGTATTAGTGATTTAAAGCAGCAGTCACCAACTGGTGGTCCATGGACCACTGGTGCTCCGTGAGAAAATTTTGGTGGTCTTCAGAAAAATTATTTGCATTTTTTTTTTTTTTTAATGAAAAAA
>JANHFP010010105.1:33710-43984 GCA_032468135.1 Calamaria suluensis
TTTGTATTGTCCTTTAAGTACGCCGAAATTTTTGCCATTTCTGCTAAGTTCATAACTTTTAAAGTCCATTCTTCAATTATTTGCATTTTTATATAGCACTAAATACTACTTATCTTTTTAAAAAAAATCATATTAGTAGTCTGCGGGATTTAAAATTATGAATTCAATGGTCCCTGAGGTTGGTGACACAACTCAGATTATCTTCAAAATCATAATAGATCAATCAAGAATATGCTGCACCTTATAAGTTCCATATCCTTATCCCATATTTGGATTGCTCAGTTCATGTTCTAGTTGCAGTGAACAGTACTGCAGTCAAAACCCGGGAAGAGACAAGGAAAAAAGCAAGGGTGGCACAGAATATCATCAGGAGAAATTTGTTCATAGAATATTTTAAACTGAATCAATGAAATGCTGAATCTCTTTTAAAACAGCCATCCGATTCTTCCAAAGCAACAGTAATGACTGTTATAAAATGTACTATTGTTACGGAATACAAAACATCATACTGTATGCATAATTTAATTTTAAATTATGACATACAGTGTTTCCCCAAAAATATGACCTACCCTGAAAATAAGCCCTAGTGAAGGGGGTGGGCCTGGCCAGCACAGGAGGCAACCCTTCCCTTCCGCGGTCACTTCATGGCTGCTTGGCCCCTTAATCAGGGTCTGCAGATCAGCTCAGCCAGCGAGAGCCGGGAGCTGCCTGTCATTCTTCCCTCAAGCTCAGCACAGGAAAGGACGGCAGGCAGGAAAATCCCCCTCCCCACTTTCCTGTCATTCACAAACAAGCTCCATTCTGAACCTTCAGCATATTCCAGGACCCTGCAAGGATTTGTGCTGTTGCACGTGTGAGCGGCGGCAATGCCGCGAGGTTCAACATACCGGCACAGCCACTCGTCTCAAGACGCCATCTGCGCCAGTGTGATGAACCTTTCAAACATCACTGCCTGCAATTCCTGTTACTCCCCTCCATCATATATATATATATATCTCCCTCCCTCTTGCTCTCTCATTTTCTCCCTTGACTGCTTGAAAGGGACAGGCTGTGGTTTGCTTAATCATAAACACAAGCTTCCCACAACCTTCCAGAATTGTCCTTTTGTTAAGCAGAAGCAGCCAGATAGAGACAGGGGGGAGCAGATTCTGACAGGTCGCATGGCTTTCTGCCTCACTGGCCCTCATTGGCTCATCTTATCTGCACCCCAGCAGCCATGAGGAGACTATGCTCCCCATCTCCTGCACCTCAAAAAGAAAAAATACCTCCTTGAAAATAAGCCCAAGTCCTTATTTTCAAGCCTAAAAGAAAATAAGACCCAGTCTTATTTTCAGGGAAAGATGGTATATAGAACTTACTTTTTTTTGCCAACATTTAGTAGTGGAATTAATTCTTTTTATTTGTCCTTTTCAACCATCAAAAATGTTGATAAATTTCTAGCCAAATATCTTCCTTCCCCCTTCTGCCTTATTCAAAAGACCATTCTCATCACTATGTAAAGTCTATATTGTCTTCATGCACGTTTACCCACACAGTATCTATTACATGATGGTGTATATCATATTATTATACAGTTGAACGCATGTATGACATTATGTAGAAGAGCTGTATCACATGAACTAAACAGCACATTTTTATCCAAAGTCACTGGGTGTCTTCCAATTTCCAGAACATGCAAGACTGTTCTATAATCTCATAAAATATCTGAAAAGATTCTGTGGCAAAATTACAAAGAGCATTGTTCAACAGCATATTAAACACTGTTCCAGTCAAGAAATAATTTCTATCGATGAACAACATTAATTACTGTGAAATACATTATAGAAGTATACAACATGCATATACTTCTTCATATAATTGCTGACAGGAGACTTATAAAACACACAAACACACAGAGAAAGAGAACTTCATGAGTCTCTTATCAGTAAACTATATATTAATGCCATGTTTGTTAAGCATACAACCTCCTTAATTTTAAACTTTGGAAAATAAAGTGAGTGAATGGATGAATGGACAGATAAGAGCCAAACTTACACCTGTTGCCAATTCCTCACACTGCTGTTTCTTCGTTAGGAGATCCTGAGCAACCATTTCAAACTCATACTGCAGGAGCTCATGCTTCTTGCAAACTGTCCTGAAAATAGCCATTAAAAATTATAAATTAAACATTTTGCCCACCAATCCAAACCTATGTACTTTCAGAAGCAGTAAGAATGAATTTCATAGTCCAAATATTGAGCATTTAAAGTATGATTTGAGAATTACTGGGGGGGGGGGGGGGTCTCCCAAGACCCTGACAGGGGTCCAGAAAATCAAAATTTGCCAATTATAGAAGATATTTGTAAACATTTAAAACAATGACACTTTTCTTATTACTTTATTTGTTGAAAAATAGTTTTTTTTATGAAAAACATTCATTTATGTTAATATCCATTGGATTTAATACTGTTATTTTTATGCGATTCAATAAAGGAATATTCTTTGAAAGTACATTTTAATTTTAAATGTGACAAATAAGTCCAAATTGCTTTAGATATTTGGACAAACACTGAGACACGGCTGTCAGAAAGGGTAAATATTTACTAAATCCCAGGTTCTTAAAATTCTCTAATAACTTTGTAACAGACCTGCAAACCATTACTTGTAATTCCAGCCAGTTGTAAATAATTACTTTTTCCACAAGCACAAGTCCCTTCAATACATGGTAGAACGGGCATAATTTGAGCCTGTCACCTGCAGCCTCGGTATAAAATATCAGGATAGGTTCTTTTTATTTCTTTGCCTAGTTCAGGGCTTGAAATTTCCACTCGCCAAATGCAAGTGGAAATTTCTTGCTGGTGAGCAAAGCGGGTGGCTTGCAAATTGATCTCCAAGCCCTAGTGCTCCAAGCCTATATAAAGCTGACTTCCAAGTTCTAACTTCGTGGGCAGAGAGGGATATGCAGCTGCTGCCCTGGCTGAGCTATCACCACGCCCCTGTAGCAGGGCCACCGCCTCTGTGTGCTGCACATGGAAGGGGCTGCCGCTGCTCCTGTCACCCTCGCTCCCCTGTAGACTGCAGACGTCCACCTGCCCAAAGCAAACACCTGAAGCAGCCTGCCGCTGTTCACTTACTTTTTGCAGTGGAAGAAGGAAGAAAGTGAAACGTGGTGGTATATTGGAGTTCCGGCAGGGCAGGTGGGCCACAGACAGCACGTACGCATGTGCAGAAGCCCCAGGATGTCTGCAGCCCACCTTCCCTGCTGGAGCTCTGATACACCACTGCCTTTCGCTTTCTTCCTTCTCCCACCGTAAAAAGTAAGTGAATAGCAGCAGGCTGATTCGGGAGGTTGCTTTGGACAGGTGGACATCTGCAGTCAGGAGGGGAGTGCGGGTGGCCAGAAATGTAATTTAATTACATGAAATGTAATTAAACTTTACTCATAAACTTTAAGGGGGCATGGCTAAGGGGCGGGGTTGGAGTTGGGGCAACTGGTGAAGGGTAAGTTTTTTCACTGGTGAGTAGATCTAGAGTTGAAATTTTAAGCCTTGGCCTAGTTCATTTACTACAGGAGTCAGCATAATTCCCGTGCTATGCAAAGATCAAGAAGCAAGGCTATCTGATAACAACTTATTTCAAGGCTACCAAGTTTTCTGCTTGCCCATTCTGATCATTCACTTTTATCAACTGTTTACCAAATGAGTTAACTGCAGTGCTTTAAACTTTATGAGGAAAATTACAGCAGATGTATTAATATTCTTACCGAAGAGCTTCTGCATAAAAGAGATATTCTTTCAGCTGATCTGCATAGTGTTCTTCTTCCTCTAGTATATCATCAATAGAAGCTGCATACCTGGGCAGGGGGCAAATACAAAAAACAAACAAACTCACATTCCCCAAACTTGATCAATGTTGCAGGGATATTTATTTTAAAATATTTTCATAAGGCCTAATTAAAATGACTTGGCTAAAAACATTTTCTTTAAAGACTGATACAACAGATTCAGTGTCCCATTTTTGAAAACTTTCCACATAATAACTACAGTCAAATAAATATTCTGTACTTGCAAAAAAATATTGCTCAAAAAATAAGTTTTATTCTAATACAGGAAAAAATTCAAGAAGGCTGGTTACAGTATTGGCAGCTAAACCATAAATAAAAACGGAACCAAAAGATAATTTATATTTATTTATTCCACATAGCCATAATCAAAGAGGGCATACATAGTGATCAAATATCAGAATATTTAAAATATGTATTTTAAACATTGTGGTATGGTCAAGAACAGGATTGCATCTTGCCAATTAGAAATAGTGTCTCAATCTATTGCTAGTTGTGGTTTGTTTCATCATTTCTTCATTGTGTTCTAAGATCACGCTAGCCCTGACTGAAACTATATATAATACAAAGCCTATTCTCATTCATTGGTATTTTGATGCAACAATGGTAGGATGATTCAAGAAGACCCATAATTTCCAAATGGAAATTACTACCATGTTTCCCCAAATATAAGATCCGGTCTTATTTTCTTTTGGGCCCCAAAATAAGCACCAGGTCTTATTTAGGGGGGGATGTCTTACCCGCTTAAACTTAGGACCACAACAGTCAGGCCTCCCATGGGCCAACACCTATTGCGCCACTGTCTGGCTCTGCGGCCGCTCCTGGCCAGATTCTGCATGGTTCATTGCACTGGTGCCGCTGCTTGCAGCAGGAGGCCGTATGGCGTGTTGCACCATTGCGCATGTAAGCAGCGCTTTTGCCAGAGTGGTGCCACCAGTGCGATGAGCCACACGGCTTCCTGCCATGAGCAGCTGCACTGGTGCCACGTGGCCTCCTGCCACAGGCAGCCCCAAGCGGCTGCAGAAGTCAGGTATCAGGGCATGGGAGGCCTGGCTGCAGTGGTCCTAAGGTAAATATGTGTGGGGCGCATGGGCACCTCCACCCCTGCCCTACTTGATTTTTATGCATGTTCCTTGTACCACCAGGTGTTGAGTGGGGCTTAACTAGGGCTTATTTTTGGGGTAGGGCTTATATTAGGCACAGGGCTAGGGTTTGTTTCCGGGTTAGGTCGTATTTTGGGGAAAACACAGTATTTTGCAGAAGAATTGCCATTAATGTTGACTATGCTATGGAATTATTTTCCTCAATGACCTATCAGGAAAAGAAAACCCCTGGACATTAAAAAAAAAAACCAACCTCCCGTAATATAGGCCAATATTTCAGTCTAGAAATGTAGCAAACTGCTCAGAGTTTTCTGAAAAAATTGGCTCTTGTTAATGCCACAGTAGTCTATTTTCTCCCCAAATTAAAATATCAAATATAACGAATATTTAAAAAACAAGTTTGTAGAGTTTCATAGCATCTGTAAAATAAGAGCAAAGCTACTGCTATCAAATAAATGGAAAGAAATCCGGTCTGCATTACAATGTGTTTTATTCCACAACTTTCTGGGATGGAAACTTAAAGGAAACCTTGGAACAGCACCAGCCTCTTCTATAGTTTCAAAATAATAATAATAAAAAGAAATCCCTTTAAGTCACCAGGGACCCTTTGGGCTACTTAATACAACAGATTTTAAAACAGCCCCATCCTAAGAGCCCATGAAATATAGCACAGCTCAAACTGCTACTCTGCTGCCCCCCCCCCAAAAAAAACCTTAATGTGCTCATCTGGCTTTCATCAACTCTAATGCAGCCAATACTTACACATCCATGTGATGGCCAGCACTCTGAAGCCCATCCCCCATCTCTTTCTCTATTGCACTCCATTCACTAAAAAAAAAAAAAAGAAATAAGAAACAGCATTGCACATTCTATTTGCTGTTGTTGGCAACACCTACCTATTGCGTGTTATGTAAAAAAAAATAAAAAAAGTTTTACAACATCTTTTGAGATCACTAAAACTAAAAAAAAATTACATTGGGTTTATTTGCAGTATATAATCTAATTTGATAATAACTTAAAATTCTAAAGTGAAATAAAGTACATCTCCACATTATCAGACAAAGGTGGGTCAGGGTCAGGTAAATTATCAAAGCTGCTTCCAAGCTAGGATAGTAGATAATAAAGGATGCTATGAGCAATACATCAGCAACATCTAAAAGGCCACAATTATTGGCCTAGAGCAGTGGTTCCCAAACTTTTTCAGTCCACCACTCCCTTGGTGCTACAAACATATCCTCAGTGCCCCCCACCCCCCATCAGTTCTGTGGGCATGGCTTGGGTATCCTGTGACTGAGTGCGCGTGGCCAACTCAATGTCACTCAAAGCCTCGTCTAGTCACATGACCCTCCACCAAGCCATGCCCACCAAGCCACAGCCATAGAACCAGTGGCAACAGGTTTTAGATTTCACCCCTGGATCATCCAACAGAAAGCCACAGTAGGGGGAAGAAAGAGCTGTGGGTTTCCGACACCCGTTGATTTGGCCCACATGCGTTGTTTTCCTTGCTGCCCCCCCTAAGGCATCCCACCACCACCCTGCTTCCCCCCTTGCCTCTTACCACCCCCTAAGGCATTCTATCACCCCCCCAGGGGGCAATACCGCCCCCTTTGGGAACCACTGGCCTAGAGAATCACATTTAACATGGCAAGAGACCACCCAGTCAGACTGTCAAATTTCCATCACACTGAAGAATTACGCATATTGCATACTATCTTGGTATTTAAACCATGGAGACCTAAAGATACAACTAAAAGCAACATATCTGCACTATTATATTGTTCTCATTTGTTGTTGTTTTTTAAATTAAATAGTTTATGTCCAGAAATAATATTCTGCTATATCCCCTTTTCTGGTAGACAAGAGGATAAACCACTTCATATGTAAAAATGCAGGATGCAATAAAATAGCTTTACATACAGCTGTCATAGATTCAACTTTATAAATATTTTAAAATGAATTAATACAGAAAGTTTTATTCTGACCCAGACAGATTTTGAACAAGATTAAATAAAGGTCACTTAATAGCTTCTTCTTTACAGGGTGGCTGGGGGCAAGAAGAGTAATGAAACTATTTTTAAAAAAAATAATAATTTATTGATTAAAGCATTTAAAAAAAATAGATTAGCAGTAAAACAGTAAAATGGTGGGGAAAGATATAGTGGATAAAGGACAAAATAAAGGATTTACAAGAATAATAAAATTTATTTCACTCATTAATTACTGGGTTAATAACTAAAAGTAAGTAAAAATGCCAATAGAAGTTTAAACATTAATGATGTTGCCGATGTTTGTCCTGGTTTCAAAAATAAATGCCTGTTTTTCTTTTGACAGTTTTTTTTTCTCTCCCTTTCCCTTTACATGATTAAGAAAAGGGAATCTCAAATACACAAATGCAGCTGGGCTGTGGCCCTTTGTAAGCAGACAAATGGCGATTCTTAACTCCCCCCCCCACTTTCGGTGAGTAACTGCATTTCAAACTCTCAGCAACAAACTGCCAACACAGCAAATGGTCTCAAATACTGCTTTTCAGCAATTTCTACTGGCAGGAAAACAAATCCCAATTTAAGTTACATTTTTGTTTTAAATGAAAATAGCAGGCATAGAGAGAGGGAGCCTATTCATGTTCCAATTAAGCCTCCCACCCAAAACAGCCCACAGAAAATGGTTATCTTTGGTATACAGCCCAGGATGCAAAGCTCTCTAACCTAAGAAGCTGACCTGGGCCTATGCTTACTAGCCCAACTGATCTCTGCCAACGGCCCCACCACGAAAAACCATTAAGAGGTTGAAACCTTTTCTCTTGGGAAACCATTCAGGCAAGGCAGAAGCCAAACTGGCCCTATTCCATCAGCCAGTGAAAGTACAAGCTTTCCAATACTGGATGTCCTCATTTCTGATACACAATTATGGTCCATACTCTAGTTGGAAAACTCTATCGATGTGGCAAGGAATAATATTTTGTTACCTGTTCCTAACTACTCCCTCATTTCACATCCTCTTAATGGCTCATCTATTGCTTTCAAATTTTGACTTTTTGTTCCTTCAGTCATTTGGAATGCTCACATAAAATTAAAAAGTTGGGGATAAATCGTCAAACTATAAAGGGATGATTTTACAAATAAAGTGTTCTCTTGTCTTACCTGAACACTCTCCCATAATTCCCATGGACTTTATATACACCATATAAACGATCTGCCACTCTCTAAAAAAAAAGTAGAAACTGCATTTAATTAAAAATATTTCTTATGTGCCCAAAACTTTTTTAAAAAAACATTCAAGATTTTTGAAATTACTATCTGTTTAGAGTTAGCTTGGTATTATAGAAAACAAAAATGACTGTTTACTCCGATGCTAAATTTTGCTTTTTCCAAAACAAAGCCTTTATTGTGGAACAAACTGTTGTTGGAATCAGACTCCCTTCTTATTAATGTTGAACAGAAAACACTAAACAGTTTAAACATACTGTTTAAAAATTTTACATTGCCACCTGTATAATTTTATATGGACACACAGAATGAGCTGCCCAGAACCATTTAAGAATATGAACTTGTACAACAATTGAATTTACAAAAGGATAAATAAAATGATAAGGAATGGAAGTAGACTTCCTGGTCTCTTTTCCCTTTTAAACACTACTCAAGCACATTGAACACACTCCACATTTTGCTTCACCAGAACATCTACCAGATATTATACCATGAACACTAACTTAAGCATCAGAACCAGGGGTGAAATGCTCTGAAGTCTGCTACCAGTTCACTTCGCTACCAGTTCGCTGAGCACACACATGCGCACCGCAGACACTACTGCACAGCGCTGAAAAAGGAGAATTAAGAAGCCTTTTCTAAGGTAAGTAGAGCAGCAGAGGAGGACAACTGTGACACGCGATTTAGATTCACTAGAAAGCAGGATTTCCTGCATTCTCGCAAATATAAATTGTGTGGCACAGCTGGTCATTGGAAATACCGGTTCATCCAAACCGGTAGCATTTTTTTACTACCAGTTCACCTGGGCCGGTAGCTTTCATTACTACCAGTTTGGGCAAACCAGTCCGAAGCATAATCATTTCACCCCTGATCAGAACACTTACAAAATGACTTCTTCCGTTTTTTAAAATATACCCATAACCACATACCCCATAGCATCAGAATGGGGGAGAGTAGATTTGAGGTACAATTTCTGTCTGCAAACTGATTTTTCAGAAACACAGCAGTTCTGAGGAGTTGGTTTTTTTTTCTAATAGTCTGATGAGTGTTAATTTTGGCGACAAAAAAGCCTAAAGGTCTGGCTTGCTGTCAAGATAAATAGAGTGCTCTATTAATAAATAATAAAATAATTATTAACCTGAAGACAATGATAGATACCATACAGAGAAAACAGATTAGAAATGTGTATGTTTAGATTCATGATACCAAGTGCAACTATTAAACCCACATATAGCCTTGAGGCACAGAAGCAATTAATTCCACTTCCTAGACATGAAACCATCCACTTCCACTGTTAATTGAAGAGCTTAAATACAAAGAGTCCAAACATAACTTCTCTTTTCACAACTCTCCAGAAACATTTCATATTGACTGCATATGTCCCTATCATTTCAAATTATTCATACAATTTCTTGCACGCAGAGCAAGGGCTTATTTGATTCAATCTGTTTCACACAAAGAAACAAATTATTCCAATGTGTTGCACATTAGGACATGCTGACTTACATTATTTTCATCAGAATCCAAAGATGAAAACACTTACAGCTCTGACTCTTAGAAGATGTGATATGACAGACTGCAGCTCATCACTGTAGTGTTTAAGTTCTGTAAATCTCCTAGAAGTACAACATGGTACAAATACAATATTAGTGATAGGGGACACAAATGTTTCCTCAAAGCAAGACAAAGATCCTGAAAAAAGTCTGATATCTCAAGAGACATAACCCCTGGAACATATAGACATATAGAAAAATCCCTCTCAACCTCATAGAAGATATAGGAAAGCAGGTAGGTACAACAAAAATAATGTAAATCTTGACCGATGCATCCTATTCCCAAAAGTCAATATGAATAAAAAAAATGTTGAAAAATAAAGTTTAGGAAACACAACAAAACTGGTCCATACAAAATAAAGAGACAATATGAACATAGTTAAGAAAGACATATACTTGTTTGGGTGGCCCAGTTATCAGTGTTCAAAGAAAACCTGTGGCTATGAAGAGGGGCAGGGGAATCATAATTCTTCTCTCCAGGATATATTCTAGAACAGGGGTCTCCAACCTTGGCAACTTTAAGGCTTGTGGACTTCAACTCCCAGAATTCCTCAGCCAGCTTTGCTTTGCTGGCTGAGGAACTCTGGGAATT
>JANHFP010010105.1:88874-103820 GCA_032468135.1 Calamaria suluensis
TTTAAAACTTAAAGGGAAGACTGCCCTCTGGTGGACATGAAAGGAGGCAGAAAAAAAGTGGTTACGGGAGCCCAAGACACCGTGACTTTAATCTCCATCAACAATTTAGGGAATAAATGTGAAAGAACGGAGACAGATGAAGTATATTACAATCTCGAGACCAGACAGCACCTTCACAATAAAAATAAAGAGAAGGCAAGAGCATTTTGGCAACTTAATATTTGACAAGGAATTATGTTGGTAATTGTGAAGCATTTTAAGTAGCCATGCTGTGTGCACATAGGAAGTAGGTAAAATCTTTAGCAACTTGGCTTCCAACCTCCTTTTAACATTAATGTATACTTTTATCCTTCCCCCCCCCCCCCGAGATATATAATCAATTTTAATGCTTACAGAACCAATGCTGAAGTAAAACAGGCCAGACTGACCTTCCTCTGAACACTTATTGTATTATCCTACATTCTGCATTGCTTAAACCTCATCCCCAAATACTGTGTTCAGTTCTGGGACTACTACAGGGAAGGAAGGGCCACGAGAATGGCCAGGTGAGGAAAGACTGGGCCTTCTGTTTAGATAACAGACTGTGTGCAATGCCAAGAAATAAAAATAGGCAGGAGAAAATCCCCCCCTGGAAAAAGACACCCTCATGTCTGCTGCAGGCCTTGAAACTCATACAGGGGGAGCCAGTGGTCGAGGCCTCTGTGGTATTTCAACGCTAAGCATGCAAGCAATGGTCCCATTTGGGGCTTGGAAGGTTCACCTTTCCGCTCTTCTGTTTATGTTTCATTACTTACATCCTTAACGAAGTGTTTCGTCTGCCACGGGGCGCCTGTCTCCATCCGGAGCCTCTCCTCATTCCGCTGCTGCTCTTCAAGGGCTTTCTTATGCTCTGTGGCCTTTTCAATGTCCCCTTGCCTCAAGGACTCCGTCACGTGCTGCCACAGTTTCCTGAATTTGACAGGGAGGAAGGGAATTCAAGCTGAGGCTGTTGGCCGCCTTTGCTAAATGCAAGGCCATGGGCACAACCAGAAGGAGTGTCAAAAGGCGGCGTGAGGCGAGAAAGGCTGTTTATTGAATATTCCAGGAACCTGCCCTTCATGTCCCTTCAGGCACTGGAATCATGAATTTATCTGAAGCGAAAAAACTGTGTCTGTTCTCAAGTAATGCCATGATTAAATAGGTTGAAAATAAGTTGCTTTTTCCCCCAACAGCTGCCCAGATCTGCTTTGCCCTCTCAATTGGGTTCTGGAATGCCGTCTCTTGCTAACGAAGCTTTTCTTATATCTCTTGGTTAAAACTATGGGTTATCTGCTCTTCCCTTCCCTTTAAATTTTCCTCAGCCCTTTCCCATTCCCAAAATTCACTTATTATCATCTCATGGGGCGGAAACTGGTCTTGCCACCTTCTTCATAGAAACACTTTGTTGTCTTAAAAATAGAGCCTCTAAACCAAAATGAATACTTGTTTCACACACACACACACTTTTTTTTTTTTTGCTAATGGCTCCCCTGTTCTTACAAATACCCCCCTCAGACCTATCTCAGTTCAAACAATCATTATAAGGAAAAGGAAAAGAACAGTGCTTCTCAACCTTGGCGACTTTAAGGCATGCCGGCTGGGGAATTCTATGAGTTGAAGTCTACCACATGTCTTCAAGTTGCCAAGATTGAGAAACACTGGATTAGAATGTCACATTTTAAAATTCTAGCCAACTAACACCTGAAATCTCACAGTAGCACTAAACAAGCAGCCCATCTGTAATTTCTTCCAGTGTTCTCCTGCAATGTCCAAGAAACTATGCCCCCCATCCCTCCCCCCGATGACGAATTTAGCATTGTATTTCAAGATCACCACAAACCCCATCTTCCAAAAATAACTGGTGTCACTGAAGAGCCACCTGTGGTAGCTGTATCTGTGGTTAGCTTTCCAATTAAGAGAATCAAAGATTCCTCTCTGATTTACGTAAAGGGGGATTGAAAGACACAAGGAAATGCCCAACTTTTGGTTTTATTTCAATGTGTCCTAGAATAAAACTTAAGACATCCCTGCATTTCCTATATGGATATGCTGACAGAGGCATGACATAGTATGAGCTACATACTATAGGCGTCTGAAATTATGATCCATTAAGAGACAATTTTGAAAACAGTTTCTCTCACCTGGACTCAAATGGCCCTTGCTTTTCTATGGGTCGCACCCTTTTCCGTGTCACAGACAACTTTGACAAATCCATACATTTAGTTTCTCCGTTACTGTAAGTGAACTCAAGGATACTATTCCATTCACCTTGTACTTTACAAACCACTGTGTTAGTAGCATTCTGCTTCACCTCACCCGTAACCCTGAAAGCAGCAGAAAAAAAGATATGATAAAAAATAATCTGGACATGACAATGATATATTATAAACTATATAATATAACTTTATATTATATACAACTATATACAATGATATATAAACTATATAACTATATAATACAACTATATAAACAAGAAGTAATGCAGAACTTGGCACAGTTATAAATGGCCACTGCCTGAAATTTTACTTTACATCCCTATTAAAAAAAAACACAACTTGCATTTCTGATGCTAATGAAAACTGTCCACTTTTTGCAATCTGTCACTGATCTTTTAGGTAAAATGAATTCTGCATTTTAAAATAAATACATTGTTTTTAGTATTAATAATTACCAATACAGGATAATAAATATACTGTTAAAACATGTGGTATATTGTAATGTTAAAAGTATAATGAATAAAAAAACAATGACTCTTTGCCCAGTTTAATATATCACCAAAACAATATTTTTGTTTATAGTTGAGACTACAAATTCATCTTAAAGAGATATATGATACTCAGTATACATTCTAATAGACAGTAAAATTTGGAATGGATAAAAAAACCTTGCAAATTTTTCTGATACATTGATGAGGGAAATCTATGTTGCTTTTCTACCTACAGTGTCAAATCAATTAAATTCATTTTATATAATGTTCTCCAGAATTTATACTATTCAAATAATACAGTTAATTAGTATAAACAATGACAAATGCCAGAAATAAATCACCAAAAGTTATTTAAGCTAAGAAGCAATTCATGTTGCAGAATTTCGGCCATTAGCAATATATTCCCTATGAAATGTACAGTGACTGTAAAATGCCCGAGAAAGTTCTGAAAAATACCACTCCCTAATACAACAGTATTTAAAGAATACTTTTTTCCTCCATCTCTGTTGGATATCTAAGGACAAACAAAATAGCTGATGGAAAAAAAAGAAACCAAAGCCTTGTGGAAAATGTGAGCTAGACATACACATACTTCCAGATGTTGCTTGTGCAACACTGCTATAATATTTTGATTTCTTGCAAAGGAAGGGGATAATTTCAATAAACTTGTTCTGGGTATGGAATCTAGATCTAGAACATGGGTCTCCAACCTTGGCAACTTTTATACTTGTGGACTTCAACTCCCAGAGTTCCTCAGCCAGCTGTGCTGTGCTGGCTGAGGAATTCTGGGAGTTGAAGTCCACAAGTATTAAAGTTGCCAAGTTTGGAGACCACTGGTCTAGAATGTTCTGTTTTTTCCCAAAACTATGATCCTATTACTGTAGAATGACTTAGGACCAAACTACATCCAGAACACCATACACCAATCCCCTTCTGAAAGACAGATTTCTGGAGAACCACAGTCACTGGAACAGTGAGTATATTTGCATAGCTCAACAATAAACATTTTCTAGATTTTGAATGGACAGATCAAGTGGCTGGTTTTCTTATCTAATCTAATAGTATGCTGCTAAGTAATACAGTAAGTGCCTAGGGATACTAAGTATATTACTAGACATTTTGCTATTTCAGGGGCTGGGGGAAACGTTCCAAAATGAAGATACCCCTGCCAAGAAGAGCTTCCTCTGACTACAGTAGTAGAGAAGCCTCCGATTAGTGCAACAATTGTGAAACCTGTCACAATACCCTTGGGAAAACCTTGATTTGGGTTTGGTAGACCATTGGCTGCTAGAAAATCAGGTTCTGCAGATAGCCGCAGAATGTAACTTGGGAGACCTGTAGTATTCTCAGACTAGGAAGACAATTTTCCCTAAATATTCCTAAAATTACTGAAACCAGTTGCAGGCAGTCCTCGACTTACGACCACAACCAAACCTAAAATTTCTGTTGCTAAATGAGACATTTGTTAAGTGAGCTTTGCCCCATTTTACAACCTTTCTTGCCAGAGTTGTTGAGTGAATCATGGCAACTCTTAAGTTAATAACACAGTTGTTAAGCAAATCGGGCTTCCCCACTGACTTTGCTTGTTGTTGCCAAGCATCCGGGTTTTGATCACTTGACCATGGGGATAGTGCAATGGTCGTTTAAGAGTGAAAAATGGTCACTAGTCACTTTTTTCAGTGCTGCTGTGACTTCGAACAGTCACTAAATGAATCGCTGTTTGTTGAGGATTACCTGTATTGTTTCTTGGATGGCATGCTCCAAATGATACATTAAGGTTCTTCAAATAAGGTTGAAAAAAACATTATTCCTCTTTTTAAAAAAGCTAAGAGAATGCCTATCCAGACATACTGTTTGGCAGTTATAGCCTCAATGTCAAGATAAGCAAAAGTAAGCTATTTGTTGGATGTTTTTTGCTTGGAACTTAAAAGTGACAAAATTTGTAGAATTTTGTTAGGTTACTTCACAATTAAAATTTAAAAGCATTCCACAAAAATGATCTGACTTCATTCGATGCGTTTTCCAAGTCTTTGGCATAAACAAAAAGATGAATTGAGGCATAAGTACTATAATTTCTACTATCTGGTTTCAAGAGCATTTTGGAAACACACATAATCAATTTACAATACTGCACAGCACTACAATTTTTTTTTAAAAAAAGTCCTGCCAACAGGAATACTTGCCGGTGAAGTTTGCCACCATAGAAAGGCTTGGTATGAAACGTAATACTTGCAGAATATCCCGTTTTTGCACAATTAACACTGACTTTCCCTCCCAGTTCTACCCAGGGGACTGTCAAAATCGACCGGGCGTAGGCACAAGGCAAGGAGAATGTGTATTCCTCTCCAAGTTCCAGAAGGCTTAAAGTACCTGTGAGGGAGGAGATGATAAATATGAAATCCACGTTAACTAAAAGCAACTCATGTTTTCCGTCTTTTACATCACAAAAGATGCAGAGGTCTATGCTGGGCCTCTATGCAGAACCCTGCCTTTTGCTATCATTCTCCTTCTCTATTCCCAGTCCAGTTTTTGCAATGCAACTTTACTTAAATGACAGCAAACAAAAATAATCTCACCTTCGTAGTACAAACTAGAAGATAAAACTTGACTTGTGGTAACATATTCATTGTAAAGAGAGAGAAAACAGGATTTGAGCAGTTTATCCAACAGGGATAAAATTAAGGAAATTCATTCATAGATTTTCTTCCATGCATCAACCATCAAAGCCAATTATTTATAGGTCATATTACAGATTCACCTAAAGGGTTTACGGAGCTAAGATGTGGTATAAAAGACCCTGGATGAAACACAACGTTTGATCAGGAAAAAAATTCACATATGGAAATTAGGAAACCTGTGGAGACTAAAGCAACATTAATTATCCCTTCAATCAAGAAATCTAAAAGCCATCTTGCTCCTAAAACAAAAACCTATATACCAGCTCTATCACAAAGCTTGTTATAACTCTCAAAGCATTTCTCCTAACTCCTCTGTGATTTAGAGAAGCCTTCATTACAATTAATTAGAGGACCAATTGTCTTTGACTGCACTTACAAGGCACTTCATATTTCTTTTTTTTTTAAAAAAAAAATCTGGTTTCTCTCAGACAAGAACAAAATGCATTGTTTGGCAGGATCCGGCATTTTGAGATGCAACTCAATCCAGTCTCTATCCTTTTTTGATAGAATAAACAATTAAATTAACTACAGGAATGAGGTAGACATTATGCTCCAATTTCAGCAAATCATTTATTAGCGTCTCCCTTGAGATCATAGTAGGAAATATGGCAAAATACGGACTGGACAATACTGGCATTAGTTGAATTCAGGACAATCATACCCCCACAAAAATATATAAAGGGAATCAGGTCAAGACGGAATTATTACAAGTAGTTCTTATTTAGCAGAACGAGAGAAGCCACAAATGAAAATTGCAACTCCATTATTAAGTGAAACAATCACTAAGCAAAAATGCCCCTATGCTCATAACCTTAGTTCAGTTTTCCTGTGGTTTATGGACCTGCGAAGGTCATAAATGAGAGGATTAATTGTAAAGTTACTTTTTCATTACTGCTGTAGCTGTGGAATTTGTCTCCAAAAGAGAAATTTTACAGAGAGTTCTATTCTAGGCCCTCATATTTATAAACAACTTGCAGGAGAAATTAGTAAATAGGAAAAAAAATCCTGTGAGATAAAAATGAGGAAGGGCAAAGAGGGCAGTGTCGAGATCAGAAGGGCTTTGATAAACCAGAACAAGAAAATCCAGGAAGGTAAATTTCAACACAGATAAATGAAAAGTCTTTCACATGGGAAGGAAAAACGAAAGGAGTGAGTTCAGCAAGTAGTGGATTACAAGCAAAAAATGTGACACAGCTGCAAAAGAAGGAAATCCAGTCCCAGACTGCATCAACAGAAGGATTTCATCAAGAGAGGACACCATTTCTCGATTCTACATTGGTAAGAGCACATTTAGGACATCATGTTTAGTTCTGCATCTGAGGAATTGACATTGCCAAACCAGGGCATGTCCAGAGGATTGCAACCAAGATATGATAAGGGGACTGGAAGGAAAAACTTAAGAGGCTGAGGTATTGTATGTGTTTACTGTGGAGAAGGGAAGGATGTGAGGAGACATAATAGTTGTATTCAAGTATATGACATGCTGTCACATAAAAGACACTACAGATTTGTTCAGGGGCCTTTCAGGTAGATAGAAAAGGAATAATGGGGTATAAAATTATATAGCGATAGATTACAACTAGTCATGAGGAAGAACTTTCTAGGGATAAAAGGTAAAGGTTTCCCTCGCACATATGTGCTAGTCATTTCCGGCTTTAGGGGGTGGTGTTCATCTCCGTTTAAAAGCTGAAGAGCCAGCGCTGCACGAAGACGTCTCCGTAGTCATGTGGCCAGCATGACTAAACGCCAAAGGCGTGCGGAATGCTGTTACCTTCCCATCAAAGATGGTCACCCCATTACACAGCACTAGGGATTTGAACCGCTGAACTGCCAACCCTTTCGATCGACAAGCTCAGCTATCTTACCCGTTGAGCCATCATGTCCCATTTCCTAGGGATAGGAGCTAAACAACAGACTGCCTTAGAGGTGGCAATCTTTCTTTCCCCTTAAGTATTTAACTAGTAGCTGCATGGCCATTTGTTAGGGATGCTACAGTGTTATTCCCATACTAGGCAGAGACCACACTAGATTATCTCCTATATCTCTTTCCGATTTTAACTCCCATATAGGTAGTCCTCAACCTACAACCATTTTTATTGACTGAAATTACAACAGCACTTAAAAAGTGACTCATGACCAGTTTTCACACGACGGTTGCAACATACCTATGATCAAGTGATCAATATTTGGAGGCTTGGCAACTGGCCTGCATTTAAGACAATTGCACTGTCCCAGGGTCATGCGCATCTGTACCCGTCCCAACTGGCTTCCAGCTAGCAAAGTCAATGGGGAAAGCCAGATTCACTTAATGATATGATTCACTTAATGACTGAGGCAAACATGTCGTAAAATGAGACAAAACTCACACAACAAGTGTCCTGCTTAGCCCTGCTTAGCAACAGGAGTTTTGGGCTCAATTCTGGTCGTAAGTCAAGGACTACCAATAATTACCAACACTTTAGGAAGTCATTAGATCCAATCTTAGCTGTTGTTTGTTTGGGGTTCGTCCCTGCTATGCAGCAGGCATCTTTAGGCTACTTTTTCTTCTTGTTGTGGCTAAGGGGAAATAGAAACCCTGGGCCAGACAGGAGAGCTGTGTCTCTCCCTGCCCTCACAGGGCGCCGCTCTTTGCTTCATCTCCCCTTCAGGATAGCTTACTCTCTCAGGGGTCCTCGAACATGAAGAATCCAGCACAGGGAACATGGAGACCTGTTCCTCTGTGTCTGTATCACAGGGACGTCAAACCCCGCCTCCCACAGCTCGACGAATAATAGCATTCTTTCTAAAATGCTGCTTTCCAGAGCTGTAGGATCACAACTGTCCCAAGAGCATAAGGAGCACTGCAACATTTCCCACTTACCTTCACCAACCATGGTTACTCCTATTGACATCCCTAGGAATTTACTTTTTGTCCAAACATGGGCGTTAACGCACATCTTTCTCTCCACACATTCGGCATAGAACCCTGAGACTGGAGGATGATGAGACACTTGTTCTGCGACAAATCGGACAGTGTAACAGTCTGACTCTTCTTGAGCATGACTCTCTTCTGAAACAGGCACTTGCTCGGAGGCAGAACGAGACAAAGAGTTACTGCTAGTGCCATTCAGTACATCGCTCTTGCCCATCTTCCATGAACAGTGAAACGACTCCCCGATGATTGGATTGTATGGTTTTTTGGCAATTGCCCCCTTGCGTCCTTCGTGAAAGGAAGTGAGATAATACTCAACAAAACGGATCATCCTCTCCTCAGGACTTGTGCCGTTGGAAATGGAAATGAACAGATCTGGATGGGACATGAAATCGGCATACATTTCCAACAAAGAGCGCTTCTCTAAAATAAAAGTGGGAAGGACCACCTACAATAAAAGAAACATACATAATGACTTTCTGATTTTCTTTTCTTTTTTAGAGCGCCAACAAAGGGAGAGGGAGAGAAAGGTTTTAATGGAAGGCACAATGGTATGCAGTACATGACAGTTGTACATTTGTGGCTTTTAGTGTTTTGATATTTTCTCATATGCAGTGCTCTTATGCTTCCACAAGCCATTTAAAGGAGGGGAGGGGGAGGAGAAGGAGAAGCTGACTCAGCCTTCCATCCTTCCAAGGTAAAACAAGGACTCAGATTGTTGGGAACAATATGCTGATTCTGTAAACTATGTACCAAAGGCTGTAAAGCATTGTGAACTGGTATGTAAATCCAAGTGCGGAGGCGGAGGGGGAGGAGAGTTTAAACTGTCACTGTTCACTGTATTTTTATATACACTCTATTCTTGTAAGCAATCATTGCTTTGGCCTGGCTTGCACACATTTCACATATTTCATTGATCACAATAACATTTGTAATCCAAATTTATTTAGGACCCATTTAGTCGTGACCCTGCACTTTTGTCACACATGCTTCTTCAGCAACCCATTCCAGTTGCATCCAACTTATTTTTTAAAATTTATTTTGGTGCGGCCAACTCACGTGAAGGCCATAGCACATTTTTAGCTATTTTTTGACAACATGCTATCCACTACTTCTCAACCAGCCTTTTCTCATCTTAAAATTGATTTAGCTATCTTTCCCTCTTTAAGAAATATTCTACCAAGGCACATAAAGTAACTGCTTCCTTCAGTTTTTTTTCAGTAAATACATATACTTTCCAATTGTTCACTCCATTTTCCCCATCAAACACAACTACTTCAGTCTCTGATACACTAACTTGCAGATCCAAAATGTTCATTCCATCATCCACTTTTAAATTCACTGAATATAATTTGGATTCTTCTAAAAAAAAAATCACTTGTATGCACAGACATCCAAATCACTTCCAACATTTGCACGTGCATTGCCTATAATATATATCTGTACAGCCAAGGGGACATCACAAATCTTTGTCTCATTCCTTGTTTTACACTGAACTGTTCATTAAGTTTCCCATTTAGTCTCACACCTGCTTTGCTTTCATCATCATCACATACTGCTTTTGTTGCAGTCAGCAACCAACCTTAAATTTCATACGTCACACCAAACCTTCCATAAGTCGTCTTAGCATGTGTTTTCTCTATGTCGACAAAGCGTACAATAAATTTACTTTCTCACATTTGTATGTTTGACAAGGACTTGTTGAAAATCAAACCTGACACTTTCTGCCTGGCGCAAAGCCACACTGAACCTATTTTGCTTACTGACAATCAAAATTCTGCCGAACAGCTTTCCAGGAAGACATAAATTTGCTCTTCTTGTTGTTATTTTGCATTCAGTCTTGCTACTTTTTTTTAATAGAAGGGGAAAAAAACCACTTCAATCTTCCTATGGTCAGCTACAAATGTACACACGTGTGCACATTCATACACATACTAGAAAACTCACAATCATCTCAACATATTAACGTTTCCAGTTATGCCATCTACATCTGCAACATTGCTACTTTTAAAAATACTTGGGAGCATTTTTCTTTTAATCCTTTTTTTTTGGACACTAAGGGGTTTTTCCAGCATTTATTTCATCTTTGGGATATATATCTCTTTCATTTCTTTATCAATCTCTTTCTAGGATTTCCCATTTCAGTTTCATCCCAAATAATTTCATCCTTCATTTCATTAGCTTTGCTGGGGGATCCTTTTTTAGCCCTTTTTCACATATCTGCAAAAAAATATTTTTTTATTCCCCATCATTTTTATTTTCCATCTTCTTTTAATCTTTAATCAAGCCTTGCTCTCTCTAATCCAATGGGACTATTTTTGTTTTATGCACATTTTACAACAAATCTCCCACTCTCCCACTTTCAGCCTTCATTCTCTCATGTGTATTTTTCTCATCAACAGCCTCTTTCAGCTTCTTACTCCATCAAACATTCTTTTTGTTTCTTCCCATTAGCATAATTTCACACATTTCTGTGAGGTGCTGAAACAAAATTCCTTTCATTTTGTTCCAAGCAGTTTTCACGTTATTTTTCTTTATTTCCTTTTTCTTCAGAGAATAATCTACCTTTTTTATTTTTATTTTTTGATACAGCCCTAGTACTTTCTTCTTCCCACAGCTAATTTACTTTCACTCTTTTTCGTTCACTTCTTTCTTTTTCTCCTATATCAATTTTCTGCCCCAAGAGAAACTTTTTCTGGAGATAAAAGAAAATGACATGCCACATGTTAAAGACTGTATTTAGAACATGTGCTATTTGGATTGCTGACTTCTAAGATGTCTTTAGGCTGTAAAACTAATAAGATCTGTTTTGATTTGTAGCATGTTAAAGAAAGAAACAATGTATATGTGAGTTTATATATGAATATTTTTAAGTTTCATTGTATTTTTTCTTGTTTGTCATGTTGTATTTTTATTAATAAGCAAAAAATAGAAAAATACCAGTTTTCCTGACTTACACTCTCAGAATCTTTCATTAAAGAATCAAGTCAATCGTGCTTTTTCATTCACTACTTTTCCATGGACACATAGGAATATATTTATGATTAAGCACACAGGCAAAGTATTATGCAACCATCAAAACCCATGGACTCCTATTGTCATAGACACCCATACAACCTAGACAACACCAACTCATACTTTTTGACATACATCCTAGTTTTTGGACATAGTTTTGTTTATTGTTAATCTTAAAGCCTGACCTCCTGCATCCATTCATCAACTCTACTCCACAACTCCAGGTCATTTTCATTCTAATATATTACAGTTTTCTTTCAGTATCACAGACACACAGCATATTTTTCTTTTTTTCCCTCTCCTTTCATTCCTGAAATCATATTCTTTGCCATTCTTTTTTCGTATGTCTCTATAATCACATGAACCCATGTGACTTAATCATCCTTTCACCTTTTTTGAAAAATAGAGGTTATCAGCCTGAGTATATCCATGCAACTCCCACCATTCTTTGCTAATGGCAAGGGCCACAAGGGTTAGCTTTGATACCTTTTGGTCAGTATTTCAAAAGAGCAACCAAAAACCAATTTTACCCCAATCAGACTCATAGTATTTTAAGGCACTGCTGGCTGGAGAATTCTGGGAGTTGAAGTCCACAAATCTTAAAGCTGACAAGTTTGGGAACTTCTGATTTAGGAGGTACTTGCAATGTACTGACATACAAAAAGGATACAAGCAATATGCAACAGTGTTGATTATAGAGTTACACCGTGAACGTGTCTTAAAAACTCACAAACCTAAGTACATTTTGCAAGTAGAGCAAGCAGCTTATTTTGGATCCCTTAATGGGCAAATCCTAAACATCACGTTTGAGACAATTATTTTAATATGATGGTTGAATCCCAAGTCAATTCTCTGAACTAACTCTAACATGGCATGCCTAGGACAAACTCCAGTGTATAGGAGCACATTTCTCTGCTTTTAATACAGATCAATATTTAGTAACTTACTCTTGTTAAGTCCATGCCAAGTTTGAGTTGAGAAAGAAGGTGCAAGATAACACTGCGCTGTTCTTCCACAGCTCCAAGGTCATCCTCCTTATTCTCATATGTGTCTTCCAACTCATCTTCTGGATTTATTTCTTCTGGTTCCTGGGATAAATTCCAAAAAAACATAAGGTATTTAAAATATTTCACTATTCCAAACTTTTCTGTTGCCCCAACACAGTACAGGCAACTTCTTAAATCCTACAAACAATGTTTCTTTACTTAAACAACGAATGGTATCAAAAGCTCCAAATGTATACACTCTCCTTCTTTTAGCCTACCTACGGATGAGGCTATAGCCGTGATGGCAAACCTATGGCACGGGTGCCACAGGTGGCACACAGAGCCATATCAGTGGGCATGCGAGCATTGCCCTAGTTCAGCTCTGATGCACATGCGGGCGCTGGCTAGCTGATTTTCGGGCTTTCCAGGCCCACCAGAAGTTGGGAAAGAGCCTGTTTCCAGCCTCTGGGGGGTGGGGAAGGCCCGTTTTTCACTCTCCCCAGGCTCCAGAGCTTTTCTAGAGAGGGTGGAGTGAATTGAATTATGGGTGCGGGCACGCAGACGTGTAACCTCCCCAGGCACCCCCCACTTTTGGCACACGATGGGAAAAAGGTTAGCCATCACTGGGCTATAGACTAGTATAAGATCCTATAATGGTTTGGGTATTTTTTTTAGTACTGGCAATGCAATCAGTTTAAATTATGTTGCCATATGGAATTTGCATCAAATAATCATTGCAGCAAACAACAATTTCATATCTTCTACATGTAAACCCATAGAAGAAAGCTGCCTATTTTTTATCTAGGTGTCATGCCTTCCAAATGGAACTGTTGCTGTAGGTGAAGTATCACTTTCTATTCCTCCCTCTTCTCTTTTCACTCTCCCAACAATCACACACATGCACACATACACACACACCCTAGATTCTATCACTTTACCACTCTACGAGCTTAGTAGAATTTTTTCCACAATTCAAGCTCATTATTTATTCCATTTTGTTTATAACATGTGGCTTGGTTTCACTTCTGCATGTCATTTGTCACCAGACAAATGTGTCGTTTCCTAAGGCTATATAGTCCATGTGCAGATGTCACTGGATACTTTCATTACTGCAAAAGCTATCCAGGTGCCTTCTCAGCCATCTGAAACTGAGAGCTGGAAATTATTACAGCCTGGCTAAAGAGAACTCCCAAAATCACAAGATTGTGTCTGATTTACTTTGGCCACTTCATGTGTGCCACTTCATGGGAGAAGTCAGCAATGCTAGGAATGGGTAGTGGAACAAGAAGAAGGGGCAAGCAAAGAACACGCTGGCTTGATAACGTCAAAGCTGATACAAAGATGAACAGCAAACAACTGAAAGCAGCTGTGCTTCACAGGGTAGCACGGAGATCACTTGCCTATAAAGTCGCCAAGCGTCGGACATGACTGAATCATTGAAACAACATTAATAGCACTCCTGGAGCTTTTGTCCTCATAAACTAAGTGCAAAGAAGAACATTTAGCCACTTGTTGCCTTTCCATGGAATAGAATTGTGATGGGTGGTAATCACAACCACCCCGTCTTTGCCAAGAGAAGAAAGCAGAAATGGAGTAACTAAGTAGGCTGAAAGACATCTCTGCTCCTTAGTTGTTTCTGTACTTTAGCAACCGTCTTACGTGGGATAAAAAGGAGAAATAATATCCAGAGAATAGCCTGAAGAGAAGAGCTACAAGGAACTAACAGCAGCTACAAAACTAATACAATAAATCCTCTATTTTTATCCTTCCACTAAAATTATAGTTAAATTATTATTTATTTATAGTATACTGTGTTTTCCCTGAAAATAAGACCCTGACATATATTTTTTGAACCCCGAAATAAGCGCTTGGCCTTATTTTTGGGGATGTCTTATTATTTTGGGGCATTTGGAGCAAGTATCTTCCTGTCTTACCTGACTCCAAGCTCTGTGTTTAAATATTTTTGGGGTATAGCTTATTTTTTTTGGGGGGGAGGCTTATTTTAACGCATGCACTCAAAAGCCTGATTGGCCTTATTATCAGGGGATGTCTTATTTTAGGGGAACAGGGTACTTTTACTCGCCCTTCTCTTTGCAATGTTTACTACATACTATATTATTATCTGAAGCTGCATTCTCAGCTCTGTTATGCTCATAAGTTAGGAATGTTTGGGTGTGGAGAATTCTCCTTCACTGAAGGAGAAGTTGGCCATTAAGTATTTTCCAGTGCAACTCTTCTAGCTGGTTGCAAATGCTATGGGCAAAAAGGGCCACAGATGGTGACAATTTCCTGGATTATATTATATTACAAGCAGAAACAAGCAAAAATGAGAAAAAATATATATAAACAGCAGCTGTTAAAATGGAAACATCCTCTTTATTTTCAAGTGCTGACATTTGTTAAGTACTACCTGAGCAAGTCATCAATATCCACTATGCCTGCTTGTCTATTAAGAGCTCCACTGATTTATGTGTAGCATTAAAGAAAGGAAGGAATAATAACCTCCCTTCCTATATAAAGTTTACTCTTAAGAACACTTCTGAAAACAATTCCTGAAATAAACAGCCATGACAAAAAAGTTTATATCCATATATATATATATATATATAGAGAGAGAGAGAGAGAGAGAGA
>JANHFP010010105.1:159651-171705 GCA_032468135.1 Calamaria suluensis
CCATTACACAGCACTAGGGATTCAAACTGCTGAACTGCCGACTTTCTGATTGACAAACTCAGCTGCCTTACACACTGAACCACCGTGTCTCATCTGAACATCCTCTAAAACCCAAAGACTAGAGAATTCCTGGACGCCTGGGATTTAGACGAAGCAGACATCCATCAACAAACAAACACATAAAGATAAGCCACATGTATACACATTCAAGAGACACTTTAAAAAGCTAAAAAGGAAACACCTTTGAAGAACACATCTTTCCAAAAACTAACACCCACATAAGCAGACAAAAATAAAGCAGAAAACAATACCCTAATCAAGGAATTACTAAGGAGAGAAACCACACCTCCACAAACCCTGTAGGGCAAGGTAGTGCTTATAAACAAGGAGCAAACCCCACACACTCTAGCACTAATGATGTTATCTAACCAGATAATGAAATCTGTGCGAGCAAACAACCAAACTTAGAGAGAACCAAGGATTTCATGATATACTTAAATTCTTGTATTCCCTAACATAAATTTAAAGTTAACTGTTCTTTCATCCAATAGGCAAATGGGCTCCCTTGATAATAATGGGCTCCCTGTACTTTTGTTACAAAGGAATCCACATGTTATCTGGAACATTTTCCAATTGCTATCACTTTTTCGCTAAGCATTATGCACTACAATCTAATGGTGAAATGTGTCATCATTTCAATCTCTTTAAGCCAGCTGGGATGAGGTGTATATTTGCATGTTTCATAACACAAGGGAAATATCTACCAAAATAATTCCTCAAATTACCTGGTAAGAACAAAGTATGTAGCTCAACAAAATTTAGTTACTCAGAAATACTGTACTATATGTTCAACTGAGTTCAAGAGAGCTTACATCCCAGCAGGCATATTTTGTTTCTAGCCTTTGAAGAGAAAAGCCATTAAATAATAGTTTTGCTTACTGTTAAAATGAAGATATGCCAGTAAATATTTTCATTCAAATATTCTAAAAGTGCATATTGTGCAGCTGTTGAAAAGCTCTTTCATATTTTGAGCAGCAAAAGCTTCATAGAAGAAATAACCTGGAATCATCAGTCTACAGAGTAACTGTAAGCATCTTAACACCAAAGGCAAGACACTATTTTTTTAAAAAAAAATCTACACTTAATGCCGAGTTGTTCTTAACAGTAATGGCAACTGATTTTATGGCTTTTGACTAAAGGAAACTGAGGTATATCTCTGTCAAAAGATGCCAAAACAGAAACCCAACTACCAAATTATATCATAGAGAATTGCACATAATAAAAAGTTCATCCTGAATAGTGGCACCCGAAAGCATTCAACACTGGCAAATTTGTTCCTCCAAACTTGTTATCAATGTGAAAATTACGTATTTCGGTCAACACTAGCTCTTCATTGAGATAACCTTCTAAATGTTGTGTCTATCTCTCTAGCAACTTTAGCCAGCCTTTCTTAGCTGGACTCTTTCCAAAATGTAGACTATGTGACTGCTCTTCTGGATAGCTGCCTTCAAGATGTACTCGGCTGTAGGGGACCTTTGACAAACAATATGTACATTTTAACTCCATGCACATAGAAGAAATCCAGCTAGTAGTGGAAACAAGTTCACCATCAGTAGCCATAGAGTTATTACCAGGCTGGGAGAACAAGAACACAGATCTAAAATAGAAGAAAATAGTACAAAGATGAGAAAAATAGTAATTGTACAGGTGCTTTTCATGTACTTTGAAGAGCATTTAAAATATTTATTATCTTCTGACCCTCAAAAAGAGTTAGAAGTTGAGGTGCTTGAGAAATTAACTTCTTAAATGAAAGACTGAAAAAAATTCATAATAGGTTGTTTGTGTGACTGTGTCAGAAATATTTAGAGCAATGAAGAATAGCTACAACAGTTCTTATCCTCTGCCTAAGTGATTGAAGCTTATGTCATTATTTCTGTTTAAAAATCAGAAATAAATATAATTAAATGGAGCAATTCTAAAAGTTTTATTCTGATTTTCCTTACCAATAGGTATAACTCTCGATAAATTAGCAACTGGAGGGGGATCTTGTTCAGGCGGACACAACTCGCAGAAATCAAAGCAGGCTGGGCAAATTAGATTCCCCATATGTAGCCATCCATTCATCTGAATATTCACTGTGAGAATTTGACCTGAGTGACTGCACAAATATGCCATGTCCTTGATCCAAACAGTCAGTCCATGGGGAGAGCAAGAAACCTTTGGAATAAAAGCAAATATTATACATTTACAAAGTAGACTGCATAGAGAAACTATTTCATTACAGCAGCTGCTTTTGAACCTTTCATGATGTACCTTGTTTCCAATCTCATTATATAAAGAAAAATGCAAAATGTGTTGCCACTTTCCAAACAATTACTCCTAAGAACAATAATGAACCTGCTCTATTTTTTCACCTTAGTATTTAGTAGCTACTTTTAAATTCTTACAAAAGTCTGATGACCCAAAAAAGTTATCTCCACATGCATCTGGTACAAGGTTTATGAAGGTTCAATGATCTATGTGAGAAGAAAATCTTTTACAAATTATTTAATCTGTAAATCGATAATTGTGTAGTTTTTTTCTTTCAGGATTCTTAGAAAAGGTTGGTCATATAACACTTTACCTCAGTATACAAAACATGCAACAAATAATTAAATTAATCTAATTATTTTAATGTAACAGAGTGGTACATAATGCAAAATTAAATTAAAATGTTACCTGATAACAGCCACTACCCCAATCAGGATAACTCAGTTTCTTTCTGCACTGTTCCATAACGAAAGCTGATTTTTGAATGAGGCAAATGGAATTTGGCCCATATTTTTCTGCACCATAGTTTCTGAAAGGATCTACAAAAAAAATTTGCAGTTTTCTGCTAAAATCTATCAGATTATAGAGAAAACAAAATTATCAGATATTGCTAGGATATTTACATCATCACAGAGCTGCCAGTAAATTATTTTTCTAACTTGTTCACCAACTTTTATCATTTATTCACTGTATATGTCCACTAGGCAGGCAACTCAGAAAAAAAATTATGACATTTTGAAGAATGCATATATGATTTATGACTGGATGTAGCAAATTTAAAACCAACAACATTGTACTGTTATTACAATAAATATATTCCCATGGTGAGACATATGTTCAGTATGGACAGTCATTTCTATTTAATGATATTGATAACCGTTGTCATAATGTTCTCTGTAATGCTAGCACTAATTTATAAATCAAATTTTAGTAAATGAGCAAGCAATGTGTAAGCATCCAAGATATAATTGCATTTATTCAACTTCTATTCAGAAGACACCAAGAAGGCATATTGTTTTCTGCAGCACCTATATATAAAAAGAATTTTCAACAACACAGACAAATACTATTTTCAAATTATCCCATCAGTGGTGCTAAAAGGGTTTGACAGAAGCTTAGCTATGACGACAGAATGAGAGATAACCACAGACCTGAGGACAGAATAGCTGTTTAATCAGTATACATATATAAATTGGGGTATTTATAAAATAGGGAAAACCTATAACAAAGCATAGTGCATTCTGTACTTTTTGAGACCAGTGTCCTTTTAGCTGCCATAAAATATTAGCATAGCTGTTTCCCATGAAAAAAAGCCTCATTCAGTTCTATGCACAGAGCAGAATACCCGATTCCCTCTTTCTGATTCAGCTTCACGTCACTCAAATTCAGATATTCTACCCACGCAAAAGCTCATGCGTGGACAATTGGCACCTCCCAGGTTATGGAATGGTTAGGACAGGGTGAGAAGGTGTGGGCAAAACAGTGCAGGATAAAAGGAGACCTCTGCCAAATCCTAAACATTTCAGTACTGGTAAAAGAATATAAATCTAAACTACAATTTTCAGGGAAGAGAAAAGTACTAAAATTGCTGTCCCCTAAAGATCTATACAGTCACCATCCATTGACCATAAGCCAAGATTATTACAATTCAGAGAGCATATATAGTTGAAGTTCTTGCTTTCTCATAGCTCTAATGCAGGGGTCTCCAAACTTGGCAATTTTAAGACTTGTGGACTTCTGGGAGTTGAAGTCCACTAGTCTTAAAGTTACCAAGTTTAGAGACCCCTGCTCTAAGGCTTCCTTCAGAGTGACTTGAGATCACCTAGCATATCGTGTTAAATATGAGTCAAGTTTACACTACTGGATATGACGAAAGGTGGAATCAAGTACAAAGCCAACTGACCTGGTTGGTTTTCCAGTATCCGACAATCTGAGCTGCGCTGAAATTCACCACTTAAGTGCCAACTGAATTCTTGACTAAAAGGGCAGTAGTCAGCAATTTCAACCGACCCACCATAGTGAGGCAAATCTTTTGGCAACACGCCATACAGACTATCAAAATACTGTAAAGGAAAAAAAATATGTTACAAATGTGGTTGCAAGAGCAAGGAAATGATAAATTACACTAACAGTTTTTGGCAACAACTGCATCTTTATTACTAAAGGAGAAATTACATTCACATGCAGCAGCTTCAAGTGAAAGGAAACTAGGTAACTTAGCTGCAATTGTTACTAGAATTAAATCTGTCTCAGGATGTGGTTTTTGATAGTAACAGCTGTGACAAATACATTGTATTTAAAAATGCAATTTAAAATACAAAAAAGAAAAACATTTAAAAATGTAACATACAGCCAAGAAATACATTGTTACACTACCAAAACAGAAAAAGAAACACAAGGGTCAGACAAACAAGTTCCCCAAAAGTCATATATTGAATTGATGTATGCATTTAACAACATACCAAATTACGTATTAAAAAATTCTCTATTCTGATAAAATAGTATGTAATCTTTGCCAAGGAGAACCTATTGTGTCATACCACGATTAGTAGATAAAATGATATTTTTAGAAAGTATGTGTTATGTCATATAACCTTGTGCTGCACTATGCTCTGGAACTGACAATTTGTTTACTGTCATCCTATTAAAATGTTTTCAAGAAAAATATCAAAAGTATAACATTAAATCTATATACAGTTGTACAGTGAGAAATATGATTTTACAATACCGTACAGTGCTCCAGCAGTTTGCCCCGTCTCTAACTATATGTTTGCTTATTGTGAAATACATCTACAACTATGCTACTTTCAGCAACAATTATTTTAGCAAGGCTATTACGCCTATCTTTTACCTCTGGCAGGGATTTGCAGCCTGAGGCTTATGGATTAAACGTAGCCCCAGAGCACTGAAACTTGACTACTGACATTCAAAATGTCCTCATCTCAGTTGTCCAATTTTAAAGAGTTTCCTATAGCTAAAGTGGAATAAGGGATGAAATAAAAGTTTCCCTAATTTATTTTTTACTTTAAACCGTTAAAATCTCCCAAAATCAAGATGTAATGTTTAAATCTAAATTGTAATATTGTTTTTAAAAATTCTCTTTTCTCAATATTAAAAACTATCTAAATAATAAATTAACTTTAAACACACTATACAAACAAGTGTATTGAAACAAAACAATGTACTAAGATTTATAAACATAATAAATAGGTGGGGAAAAAGAAATATTTCTACCTCTTACAGTAATATTATTGTGTCGCCCAATGATCTGCCAGAGCCCTCCAAAAGTTTGAGAGGCTGAGCTACCCATCCCTGATCTCATGGTCATATACTGCATTAAAGTATGTATTGTTTAGTTTGTTGAACAAGAATTTCTATCACAGGGTAAGCGAAATCTGACAAACAACAATATGGTTTGCTTTAGCGTC
Organism: Calamaria suluensis; assembly: GCA_032468135.1. Classification (NCBI taxonomy): domain Eukaryota; kingdom Metazoa; phylum Chordata; class Lepidosauria; order Squamata; family Calamariidae; genus Calamaria; species Calamaria suluensis. Next base: position 165,390 of record JANHFP010010105.1, read on the forward strand.
ACACATGAATTCAGCTAATGATGTATTCAAATATAATTCTAAACATGCTTGATAGCTCCTGCCTTATCTCTCTATTACTGCTGGAGCTACAAGGATGCTTCAATAGCTGGCTGATCTCTAGAGAAGATTAACTTCTATTTAAATGCAGTTTAGGTTTAATAAGATTAAAAACTAATTAATGAAATACTTCTGAGCAGTAGTTAAGGCATCAGGCTAGGAAATTGGGAGATGATGACTTCTAATCTTGCCTTAGGCACAAAGCCAGCTGAGTAAACATGGGCCAGTTCCTCTCTCTCAGGTGTATTCTCTCAGGTATAAGAAGAGGCAATGGCAGATCCTTCTGAAAACTCTGGCCAAGAAAATGGCAGGGACTTATTTAGGCAGTCTCTTACAATTGGATGCAACTGAATGGAAAAAATGAAACACTGACATTTTTAACCCAATATTAAGATACTTCTAAACTTTCCTTCAAATATAATTATACAGATTTCAATTCATTTTAAGTTCAAAAGAAGTAATTTGGATTCATCAAAAAAAACCTGATCTAAACCTTTTTTTCTGCTATGCTGGAAGAATAGCCAAGAGGCAGGGATGATGATGAATACAAAGGATGCTTTCCATAATGATTAGAGGACAACAAGATGCCCTTGTAACATTAAAAGCTGGATTCACACACACATGGTGAATGAAGATGCATGGCTTTTCACAATGTTTAAACCTAATCAATATTTTGTAACAGGAGAAGGTGTTAGTTATGACTTGCCATTACATTTTGTCTTCCTGCTCTTTGAACCAGCAAGGTATCTCTCTGGGACATTTTATTTTATAATTTGGGGATTTAGGTAGTTTTAAGAGGCAAAACAGCTAGCCTAAGTCTTGCAGAACCTTAAAGCATCTATCTTGCCTCTTAAACTCTTATCCACTAGACAGAATCAGGGCAACTATAAGTATATGGAAGGGTACAAGGAAGGCTATAAGCCATTGCAATGATAAAACCAAAGTAATTATCACCTAATTCATAAACCCTGGCATGGCCGATTGAGTGAATACAGCCTTTGGTTTAATATTGCTTCTGAATAAGGTTATCAAAGAATGAGGCATACTTTTCTGTTTCATGTGTTATACCACATACCTGATATTCCTGAGGCAACTGTTGAGGGAATTTCTGTAAATTGCACACTGCTACTGCTCTTTGGTCCTGCCTGCATGTTAATTGTAATGGATTACTTCTCAGAGTGTCACAATATGGGGCTACTGGTTCTTGTCTTAAGATTAAAAACAGAACAGCAGTTAACACATATATATGCTTCTTTGCATTAATAAACACTACTCATTTTTCACAATAGTGAATATATTAGGACAAATTTCAGGGCCATCAATGAACATACAGTTCACATATATTATTCTTACTTCCTCCGTTGCTGATTGATCCAAAACTTGCAGCTTTTCATCACAAAGTCACATCCTTTTCCTCGGCCCCATTCCAGTTTTTCTGCCATGCTATAATTCACTTTATACCAGCTGCAAAAATAACAAGTGGAAATGGAAATTATTCTTTAGAGTCCAACTTTCTGAACCATTAACAAAGAATCAAAGTGTTAATAATCATAGGGATTATTAGGTCGTAAAGAAGATATCTCTGTTATGTTGCCCAATGTTCCTGGTCCTCTTTTCCAATACTTAAACTTATTCACCAATATATACTCTAATAAGCAAATGACAAATATGATTTGCCTGGGGTTTTTTGGGCTGTAAACCAAGAGTCCCCAACCCCTGCAGCCCTTTCAGGACCAGCCATGGAAGTGATGAGTGAGTGCATGTGCGAGCAAAACTGCATTTTTGAAAGCAGTGCACATACATGGAAACCATTCCCTCTCCACCCCTACCCTGCCACTGCCTCCGCAGGCCACTGAGCCGGAAAGGTTGATGCTATAAAGCATTGGGAATGTGTTGCAACAGACAGCACGAAATCCACCATAAACACCATTCAACTCTATCTGACTAGGCACCTATCCACCAGCTTGCTGCTATTCTCTTCCATGTCTATTTATGCATTTCCAGCTGTGCAGGGAAATCCATGACAATTATGGCCTGTTAAGAAGTATCTTCTACTGTCCACTTCCTAGAGCTTTGCCACACTTTCAAAGTAATTTAGAAAGCACTACTACACTATTGTTTAACTTATACTATATAACTACAATGTATCTTATATTACCCAGTGTCTTCCATTAATGCCAGAGTGATCCGGGAGAAGACCCTATTCTGTGTTTGTGATCCAGTCATTGCTTCATTCTGGAATTAATCAACATCAATACTAGTTAGCCGCAGTAAAGCAACCGAACAGAGAAATAGCCCATTTTCCCATTTTCTGGGAAGAAAACAAGTAGGGAAAAATAATATTTTTACCAATAGGGAAGCATATTTCATTACGTTAATAATCACAGAGAAATTAGGAGTTGCTCTTGGGATGTCAGGATGCTATCTATAAATTACATCCAGGATTATTTTCTTATAATAAGAAATAGAGTAATAGGGTAGCTAAATGGAAGAATGGATAATCTAAATTTACTGTAACTGTTACCATGAATGCTTCTGAATTATAAAATATAAATGAACTTTCATTCCTGGTCGGGTATCTTGACAAAAATACCTGCATCTTTTCTTCACATACTAAACAACCAATTCTGTATTATTTTACAGACTAATATAGAATTATTCTCTGCAACCTTCAAAATAAAGTAATTAAATAAGTACAAGCATGTAGGAAAGGAATACAATACATTCTCTGGTGGCTTTTAGTTTTTAGTTAATAATATATACCTGTATTCATTCTGGCTGTACTAATCAATAAAAAAGATCATTCTAAATATCCTTGAGTTGCTCTGTTACTACTTACTAGAGACAAAACTGGTTGAGATTCCAAAGACTAAATTTCATACTGTAATAGCTCTATGTATCTCTATATATTAATTGACTCTACTAACCTCTAATAACCGTTTCTCCCAGTGATTAAGCTCTGTGCCTATGCCACCTTGATTTTCCAGTTCCATTCCTTCTAAATTTGGGCAGTCAAAGTGTTTTCTTGCTTCCTCCTTTGGAAAGGTATTAGATAAATTTCAAGATTATTTATTTCAAAATAACACCTGCTTCATTTTATACATTAAGCCTACATTATATTTATCCAACAAAGATTTTTAATGAAAGAACCCTAAGATGCTTTCCTACTAAGTCAAGAAATTTCATTTTAAATTAATAGCACTTGGAAACCAGCAAAAGGTATGTACTTCTGTGACAGACCACACAACCTCAACACCTGCAGTACATTATTACGGAGCATTTAGCAATGATTCAACCCTTGAAATCACTATAAATTACAGAGAGCAAGAAAAAAAACAAATATTTTAATAATTTAAGCACAACTGGAGCCTTCAAAAATTCCCCATAAAATTCCCCATGGAAGACACAACAATAGTGTGGTACTGAGCACTGGAAGTGAAATAATTTTCCTAGAACCCCTTTCACACATAACAGTGAGTGTGCAATTTGGTTGTTCATCAATTTAACTCTCAGGAGCCCTAGGAAGCAGAGTGCAATAAGGGATGCTGGCTGAACTAAATTAACACCTAAAAGATTGATAAATTTGCTTGTTCTGCTCTAGAGAATTGAGGGAGGCAGAGTATTGAGGCATTAAAATTCTCCCAGAGTCTGTGGCAGTGTTTGAAGGACTTTGAGGGTTTGGAGAAAAAAACATCTATAGGTACAGTATATTTTGTGGTTAATCTTTTCTTGTCATTCAGACACACACACAGAGAATTGATTTCCAAGCTAAACTGATTTCGAAAATAAATTGACAATATGAGAAACATTTTTGTCAGAAATTGAGTAGCAGGGCTGTATCTTAACATGTTGAATATTGCTTCCATCACTATTTGCCACTAAGGGTCTAGACAACCAGCTCAGATTTTTGTGAAAGAAAATAAAAATAATACTTACAACTACCTTAGGAGTTACCAAAAGGAATACATTATGAGGCAAAATGTTATTATCCCGCACATCCCATAATCTTACTGCTTTACGTATAACTTTATCACTCCACTGATACACACCAAGGCTGAAAGGAAGACAATTCAGTTGTTACAACTGGGAAGCAGGATCAATATGATCAATAAGATGAGTCTCAACTATTGAACATATGAGTTAAGTAGCAATTGTATCTTCAAGACAACTGACTTCCAATGCAACTACCACTGAAAACTAGGAAGCAGTTATGCTATTTGCATAAAAAACTATTTTTAATTATACCTACAAGTACTATTCAGGGAAATCAGTTTTGTAAAAATGGCAAAAGTCAGTATATACCTTTCATTAAATGGTGGCAATCCGTTTGCGTATCTAGCAGTCAAAGGATTTCCATCGTCATCGTGATAAAATGCAAAAAGTCCAGCGGAGAAACCCTTAAACAGAACCCCAAAAGTATTTTATGTTATGTTTAACCCACAACAACTTGACAGAAAATTGTTAGGAAGATTGGGACCAGTAACTGCATCACTAAAGACATGACTAGTAAACAAGTTATGACACAACTACACCAGATTTATAACCTCACTTTTGCCACTATTAAATGATCATCAATAGTTGTTAATGATGGGCCATGGGTGATCACAATGTGCAAGTTTATTGAAAAGCTTCTTTATTGACAGCTTGTTGAAAGCTGGTTCTGAAGCACACAAATGGCAATCATATGACTGTGGGACACAACAGCAGTCACAGGTATAAGGACAGGTCATAAATTTACCATATTTTTCAGACTATAAGGTGCACCTAGCTTTTGGGGAGGAAAACAAGAAAAAAAAATCTGCCTCTGCCTTCTAGCAATTTGCCTCCTTGAAGCTAACATCCTGGTCAGCTTCAGCACAGCTTCATTTAGCACAGACAGCTGATTGGCGGTTGGATCAGCCTCCCGGAATACCGCCTATCACTGCTGCCACCTATTGCTGCCTCTGCTTGCCCCACAGACATTTCCACCCACTTTCGGGGAAAGAGTGCATATAACAATATGCTACATTTTATGTAAATGATACATTTACAGCATTGTTGTAACTTTGAAAAAATGCTAACAATATTGAAGCTTGAATGTTTATAAACAGTCTTGATTTTTCATGCTTTTCCTCTGGTGAATTACTACTATCTTTTCTTCCTCCTCATTTTTAATATTGTGCCTGGTATAAAGATCTAGAGATTGTGACCTTGAATGCTTTATAGGATTTTTGAGCGCCAGTAGAAATTTTTTTTAATGGAATTTTAAAAAAACATAGTATCAAATACCAGCTCTTACCAAAGCATGAATGATTTCATGTTTTACTGTAGACAACATGCCAATAAACTCTTGTGGTTGGGTTGAAATCATATTTGGACACAGATTAGCATATCCTGCAATTGGTCTGGAAAAATGGTGATAAATTATACAAAATGAGGAACTTAAAAATGTTAAGCTTCATTGTTACATATAAATACTTCATATTATCATAACCTACAAATGTCTTATGTACAAAAATGTCCCTGGAGTAACCTGTTCTAGTGCAAACATTGAATCTGTGAAATGTAAACTCAGAAAAAATAAAAAAATGTTCTCTCAATTAGTATAGTACTTATGCATAAACAACTATAGTACTGTACAGATTTTATCTATGGAGTTTCCTATCAAATATCATGTCTTTCTCCCTTACGTTCACTTGAGATACTCACTTTTTACTCTGCTGAGAAAAAACTCAGTACTGATCATATAACTAGCAACACAGGCCATACACAGAAGTGATTCTCATATTTGGGATTTTCTCAGCCATGGATATAGTCTAAGATCCTGAGATGATGACCCTTAAGTAAAACATTTTTCACTTGAGACTACAGAACTTTAGTAATTAATGTGTTAATATCACGTCTTTCCTCAAGAAGCTTTAAATAGCTTTTACACACTTGTTTTTATTTTCATGCAGCAACTAAGTGAAGATGGGGGAAAGTCCAAGTATAAAACTACAAGCGTTTTATCACTGGGCCTCAAGCTTTTTGGTCTGTGGGAGTCTTTAAATATTGACATGATATAGGTGCTTTTGCAACAGAGTTACCGTAACTAAATGGATAGTTTGTGGGATATATAAAGCTAACTGAATATAGCCTCTCACCTTGCATGATACTCAGTGGTGGGCTGCAACCAGCTTAACAACTGGTTCTGCGAGCGCATATGCAGCATTCAAAATACAGAAATTACAGAAAGCTCAGCTGCTTACCTTCTAAGGCAGCCCTGGTAAGTAGAACAGAG
>JANHFP010010105.1:171805-182152 GCA_032468135.1 Calamaria suluensis
GTGGTCTACCATTTTTTTTAAATGTAAAAGACAAAACAAAACACTAAGTGGGATAGGAAGCATGAAAGATACCATGGGAGATTCTACAGGTCAACTGCTTCCCCCCCCCCCCCCCTACAGTCCGGGGCACCATAAGGGGAATTACTGTGGCATTACACTATAAAATGTGGCTTTCTATGAAAGCCTTCAGATCATTGCAGGGATTTCATTCTCCTATTATTCTCACACGGGAAAAACTCAGCCAGCAGGACTCACTTGGAATCCTGTTTCCTGCTGCTCTCTTCACTGAAGGTTCTGTGTGACCTTTCCTGCAGTGTAATCACAGAATAATGTGTTATCAACTGAAGATCAGCAGGGAAAAAGTGAGTGTGGTAAGATATTTATGTCTGATTTCCTGGCTACATTGTCCATCCTTCCCTCCCTCACTGATCAAAACAGAATGCATGTGGATTGGAAAGACTTGAGGTCTGTAGCTCCCCTGAACAGTCCACCTCCAGAACTGTACCTTCTAAGATTGGGAAACGACAACTTTGGGGAAAGTAGCCAGCTGTGATGCCTAATGACAGATCATTCACTATAGTTGTCCTCGGATAAATCCAATCAATCCCCGGATGGCAAATAAGCTTTTTCAGAACATTTCATCTGATTGTTTATCAATTTAAAGCTAGCTTGGAGATTACCTGTCCATATCTGCTTCTAGCTGACAATATGCTGCATATGCGATGATGTTTTCTTGGCCACATCTTTCAGTAGTTAGAGCACTAACATACAGTATAAAATCAGCATCTCGAATGCCTTCTTTGTCTGCTTCGCCAACAGTTTGACATTTCCATCCATCCGTATTACATACCCTACATTGCTAAGACATGACATTTCAAGAAATCAGTGTTAAATAGTCTTCAAATATTTAAGTTATATCCTGCCTTTATAAGGTGAGGAACACACCTAATTCTCCTTCCTGTTTCTATTTTCCCCATAACAATTACCCTGTGAAGTGGTTTGCATGAGAGCGAGATTGACTGGTCCAAAGTCACCCAGCCTAAAGTGGGACTACAACATTCATGCCTAAAGTGGGACTACAACATTTAGACTGCTGGCTTCTAACCTGATGTTTTCACCACTAAATCAAACTAGTTTTTCTTTTTTAATTATAAATATTCCCTACTTTTCTTTTTTGGGCTGAGGGAACATTTGAATTATTTTTAGTTTCATACTACTCTTTGTGGCAAACAAAAAGAGCTTGAAAAGACCCAAAGTTCATAAAGAAATTTGAAAAAGGAGGAATGCAATATTCAAATATAGATTTATCATCTTTTTCCCTCCAGGTTTCTGGTTTTTTTTAAAAAAAAAAACAAATTAATTTTTTTCAATGTCATAGCTCAGCTGTCTTACATCAGGCAAATTAGATTGATATAGATGCTTTACCATTTTTCATAGCATGAATTGCCAATTAGAAGGAAATGTGGTGGCTACTATATTTGCATGTTTTGTTCCTGCATGATCTGAGCTACAAATCATAAGTCTGAGTTACCTGCAGGTGTTCTTCAGGGACTATAACTGGCCCACACTTGGTATATTCTGCACAGGCTTCTCGACAGTATCTGTGAGGATCATCCTTCTTCCTTAAATACTGGTTTGTTACACACTGTCTTCAATTAAACCATAATCACATATTTGTGAGTGAGATGAATGCACATAACAGTCCCATAAAAATAATATCTTAATTATAAAAGCACTGTCAGAATGTTAAGTAGCTTATTAAAACTGAGCTCCTTTCTTCAGGAGATACAAAATAATATATGGAATTCATTTGTGAAAATAATCTCACTGATTCTCCCAATTAAAAATGCTGAAAAATATACATACCTACTTAACAGGACAGTACCCATAGGTTTCCGAACTTGAAATGCCTTCTCTAAATAAGAAATAGCATGAGGGAAAAGCTTGTTCTACACAAAAGAAAAATAAAATAAAAAAGGATTTGACACTTTTAAAAATCCTTCTAAATATTTTCACAGCCATGAACTCACTGTAATAAGTTATCTTTATTTAGAAAGATAGTAAATCCCTTGCCAATTGCAAGAGCTCCATTCTTGAAAACTATCATAGTTGGATAATTTGTGGTTGGTAAACATTAAGATCTTAGGGAGGGGAAACAATTCCACCTGATACAAGACCTCAAAGATATTATGTCAAACCTATAATAAAGTAAAATAGTAACATCAGAAAACAAGTGATAATTTTAAAAAGAAACACTAATCCAGAAAAGCATACTGTATATTTAGAATAATGGCACTTTTGAAAATATTATTACCTTTACTGATGTTATTGTTTTATGCTGAATCTACCAGTGGACAGTTGAGGTACAGATTCTGGGGTTGAAATAAAGGTTTTGAAGAATGAATAGCTGCCTACCTACTTTTTGTTCATCAGCCGAATTAGCTGCATGCTGCAAATATGTAAGGGCTGAAACTGATGAGATGGGAATTCACTTCTTTAATCTGGCAGGTAACTTGTTATCTCTGGGATAGAAACAAATTAATCCTAAAATATTGTGACTTTTGCTAAATCTGGATTTAAACAAAATGGAATTTGCATAAAGAAAGTGTAAAGGAAGGAAATGAGAAAATGTGAGCCTATATCTTATTGTTGACATGTTAATCATGATTAAGGAAATATTATATTTATGCTTTATTAGAGTGACCTAATCCATGCATTGTTTTAAATCAAAAGCAAAGAAACAATATTATGGTTTAGCATTATGGGTGAATTATATCTGCAATAATTTCCTAGAACAATTATAGATGTTAAGCAACTTAGAATGCAGCTTTGAAAGCATACATCACACAGATCTTTAGACTAAAATAATTAAACCAGTATTTCATGTAAGAAAATAGAATGCAAAAATAAGTAATTTACCTTTATAAGGTGTTTTTTTTCAGGGAGCAATCTATGAACAGAGAGAGCAGTTAGTAGATATTTTTTTAATCTTCATAAAGCACTATACAAAGTTACTATACAAATTACTTCACTTCTTAAAAAAACAGCCAAGTTCCATTCCCTTTGCTACTAGTTACCATTTGTTTTAGCTACTTGTTCGGATAGGGAAATTGAAAGCTATTCCTGTTAACAATAACAATTCTGGAATTATTATACTTACTCTTCAACACTTCTGTCATATATAGTCTTAATTCTTAGCTGTTCATTAATATTTCTTTTCATAACTCGATTTTCTTTAAGATAAACTTTGTAAACAACCTGTTTGGAGAAGAGGTGCATTTAATAAACATGTTCTTATAAGTCTTTAAAATCTATCATATTTCTATCAGAACTGAAGCATAGATACACAGCTGCTTTGTGTTCAGTTCCTAATAACCTCAATGACCCTTATCCCTCAATAACATTTAAGGAATATAGAAAGAAAGGTAAACATATTTATTCTGATAGATTGTAATTTTTTTTGGTATTTTATTATTTGGTTGCACAGCCTTCTATTAGTTCTATTTTCTATTATTCACCACAAATATAATAGACAAAGTTTCTGAAATCGATCTATGAACTAATTTCAAGTGATTTCTCACTTCTACGACTTTCAAATTACTTGCCAAGCTTCTAAAACGCATCCTTGCATTTTCAAAATATTTTTTCTCTCTCTGAAAAGCCTGCAAAATCTTCAGAAAAATAGCCTGACCAATAAAAAGCACACTGATGAATCCGGGAATCCAGCAATGAAAACTACTAGGTACAGATGTAAACTTCCAGGTGAACCGGTTTGGGATTATTATTTCAATAAGCCATTGACCAAGGACCGCGTTGGTTTTAGAATAAAAAAGAGTTTAAAACCACCGTTTCAAGCCTTTTCTTTCGCAGACCCCTTTGTATCAGGAACCTGGAAACGCCGCTTTGAATTGTGGCTGTACGCTTTGAAATGTGCCCCCCACACACACACACTCGCACATAATTTGGCTCAAAAATCTGCTTTTCGGATCAACTAAGTCACAGATACGAGGGTAGCAACTCTGAACGCTTAAATGAGCAAGCGGGGCGGGGGAAAACCGCACTAAAAATGAAGCGCATGGCTTAAGCCCTGCAGTTCAGCCCATTATTTTTTTTTGCCTCCCTCTATTCCCCGAAGGATCCTCACCTCCCTAGCACTGGGGATGTGGTGGTGACAGAAAGGAGAGGCGATGTTAAAGGCCGGGGCTTGAGCCAGCAAAAGCAGCTCAGCCATAAGAAGGAAAGCCGAGAACGGGCTGGAAACAAGGAGAACTTCCCGAGCCGCCGAAGCGGCCGCCATCTTAGCCTCCTTCTTCCCGAGTCCCGGATCACCAAGGTGTCGGAGCCGGAGCGAAAGCGTGCCGCTCCTGAAAGCCAATAGGAATTCACGGAATCACGGCCGGATGAATGCTATTGGTCACACCTCGGCACAGAGGGGCGGGGATAGAACGAGGCGGGGCCTCTAGGGTGCGCGTGGAAAGGCCAAGGTTAAGAGCTACGTCACGCGCACCTCCTGCCGTTTGCAGATTGCTGGTGGTTCTGTTGAAAGGCGCTGAATGGGACAGGCGGAGATCCCGTAGTAGCAAATCCCGTAGTAGCAAATGCAAATACAGGAGACTTCTTTAAATACCGATAGGACACCATCGCTCATTGCTTAGGGCCCTTAAGGGTACTTTTGAATTTTCTAACCTTCCAATAGATTCGATTCTGTGCCTGCTGAGTGCTAAAGAAAAAGGCTCCCGCCTTGCAGACGGGATACTCCTCCGAAGCAATTTTTTGGAGTCTAACGCCAAGCGCTACCGTTACACGTTCGACCTCTTTTAGATGCTTTCCTAACCAAGTTTCAGAGAGCATTATATCAGTTTTAATCCTTGTTTTTTTGCAACCCATCCAGAAACATACTTTTTTTAAATAGGAAGCTTCCTCTTCACGTTCTGATTGAAACAACAGATGTTTGAAGTGGCAATTATTAATTGATCCTACATTTGCTGTTATGCTATCATCAAAACCTTTTTAAAAGATTGGGGGGGAACCACTCCTTTAGCTCATAACTGGGGCAGTCTAGATTGCCATACCTGGGATATGACTACACTGGATAGGTCCATTCCAGCTACAGAAGTTACAAACTTGTAAGGTACAGTTTGACCTTAATGACCATTCCTTTAGCAACCAAACCTACAATGGGTACTGAGCAAGTGGTGGTTATAATCAGTCCTCATGGCCATCATTACATGCAGTTACAATGATTTAATATTTGTAACCTTCCCTACCACTTTCTGGCAAGCAAAGTAATAAGTTGCAAATCACAGTTATGCAAGGTCCTCTCCTACTAGAACTGCTGTTGCTTTGCAGGGCAGTGATGTAGTTTCTCACTTACAGCAGACTTTCCTGTAAAGATTAGTTTAGTTAAATGAAGATTACCTATACCTTGGAGCCAAATGACGCAGGGCTTTGAAAACAAAGTAAAACTTGAACTATACTCAGAAGCCTTTTGGGAATGAACAAGTGGCCCACAACACTGATATTATACATCCAAAGCAGCTCTCACCCAGCAGCATGGAAGCCACTGCCTTCTGCCTTGATCATATTGTGTCATATTTTCTAGTGGGAAATAGTTTTGCATGTCATTCTGTTCTTTCTGTCTGACATCTCCATGCCTGGAGATATTTATCCACAGCTCTGAAGCCAGGCATTTGACTACTGTAACGTATGAAGTTCAGTGAGGAAGAGCAGCTCCATAACTTCCCTGCTATCTCTTTTAAGGTCTCATGGGCAGGTGCTTTTTCTTTTTGTTCTTTTTTTCCCCCTTCTGTTGAGGTATTTTAATTCTCTCTTTAGTTAAGAATTGGTCCAGGGGAAAAAAAAAGAATTAACAGAATTCAAAACTGGAAAATAGTTAATAAGAATAAAGGGGAGATAGGAAAAGTGGGCACAAATGGTGGAAAGAAAATTAATAGGGAGAGAAGGAATGTCGTTTTATATTGACTGTCATGCCACGACAATAAGCATTTCCAAGCGCTTTTTAGTTCTGATTCTATACAAAATGGCAAGGAAGTGCAAGAGTGAGGAAGGAGATCCAATTAAATAGTTTTTATTTTATTTTATTATTATTTATATGCCACCCATGTCACAGTGAAAAAACGCTGGGTAGCTTACAAAATCTTAAAAAGATAATTAAAAAAACAATTTATCTTTTTTTGAAATAGAGATCAAATTCCAACCGCAGAAACCGAGTCTGATTATTTGTGCACTCCTTAGATGGAAGACTCTTTGCTGGCTGAGGAACTCTGGGAGTTGAAGTCCACAAGTCTTAAAGTTGCCAAGGTTGCTTTAGAAAATAGTTTAACCCCTCTCCTCTCTGTGAAAAGCCCCTCAAATATTGGGGTATTGAATACTGGAATTAAACAGGACTCTGCTCCCACGGTTTACCCCGAGTGTAGGCAGCCAATGGCTCCCGCGTGATCCGGGAGACGACTCCCACCAGCGGCATTGGTTGGAGAAGGGATGGGCGTGGGAGAGGCCAACCTGCCCGGGGGGGGGGTGCGGTCGGTCGGAGGAAGCCGGCGCCTAAAAGCTCTCGCGAGGCGTGGCCACAACTTCGAGCTGAGAAGGGAAAATCGAAAGTGGAACTTCGCGACTCCGCCTCGACTTCGGAGCTGGAGGACGATGGCCGATGGGGAGGCGGGTTACCGCTTCCCGCTAGTGGTCGAGGGGAACTGGGATGGCAGCCTGAGCAAAACTCTGAAGAACAAGCTCCTCTGCTACTTCCAAAGCCCGAAGAGATCGGGAGGAGGGGAATGCAAGATCCAGATGGATCCCGGCAGAGAAGAGCAGATCACGGTGTATTTCGCTCAGGATGAGGGTAGGTGTGGCGGGGTTGGGGGTTTCGCTTCTCGCGCTTGTGGGGAGGAGAAGAGACGCGAAGCGTCCTTTTTCGGGAGAAAGAATATAGGGAAGTTGAATAAACAAACTCATACAGCCCTAGCATAGTTGCTTGCATGAGAGACGCCCAGGAGAGACGCCAATTAGAATGACAAGCAAACAGTGTAAGGTACTCCCAAAGGTGCTTCTTTTTTTCTCTCCCCCAAGGGATTTTCCTTGTTTTTTTTGTTTGAAAAAACTTTTGCTTCTCATCCTATAGAAGAAGCTTCTTCAGGTCTCAGGTTCTTGGATGGGAAGCAAAAGCTCTTCAAAGAAAAACAAAGTCCAGTTGCCTCTTTAAAAAAAAGCACCTTTGGGTCAACCATGACCAGGATGACTTGATAATGAATTTCCATAGACAAACAGTAAAGTAGACACAGGGGTCTGCAACCTGGGCAACTTGAGGACTTGTGGACTTCAACTCCCAGAATTCCTCAGCCAGCGCAGGCTGGGAGTTGAAATCCACAAGTCAAATTATGGGACTTGAAGGCCACGCAAGGTTGCAGACCCCTGAAGTAGAGGACACCAAACCAGATTGTAAACGTGGCCAAGCACACTTTGTGTTTAACTTTACCTTAAGATTTGTTAGATGCTCCCTCCCCTCCCTCCTTTATTGGGGATATTATAGACATCAGAAGAGTGTGCATGTTATGTTTCATCTAGTTAGTTCAGGCACCAGGCTAGAAAGCTGGAGAGTTGAGTTAAAGTCCTGTTTTAGCCATGAAAGTCAGCTTGGGGGACTTTGAGCCCTCTTAACTCACTTCACAGGGTTGCTATTGTTGGGAAAATAGGAAGGTGTGTTGGCTATGTTTGCCTCCTTGAGTTATTTGTAAAAATAATAATAAAGGGACATAAATATAAATGTAAAACTGTAGTGGGTCAAAATCATCCTAAATATAGAAAACATGAATGCTGGAGATGCTTATATACTTCTTTAGGCCCTTTATTTTATTTCCTTGTATTTGCTGTTAATACATTGAGACTGAATTCCAGGAATTGTACTGAGTTAGTCTGTTAAAGTTTGCATTTACTGCTATTCCAGCACATCTACAGTGTAATCTCAAATAGGGATTTGCCTGTTTCAGTGACTCAATATCTTGAAAACATACTATTACTAGAACATTATGTTGTTAACTGTAATCCTGAAGTGTTACTGAATTTTGAATTTGTTTGTGAGTTGATGTAGTTCTAAATATCTTTTGCTCCTCCTAACTAGAAAATGTTTAAACAACCAAAGTTCTCTCAAAATGTAGCCTTATCTGCTTCCACAAATTGGAAATAGAAAGTAACTGTATTCAGCTTGGTCTACACCCAAAATGTCCTAAGAGACTGTAATGTAATGTAAACAAGCTTACTTTCAGTTCCTGGATTCCAACCAATACCCCAGTAGCTTATTTTTCATATAAGATTAACTAGGTCAAATGACAGCTGTCCTTTTCTACATTTCAGTGAGAGACAGTGTTCTTAATATTAAGAGCCATGAACTCAGTCTGCCAGAAATGAAGACACTGAAGCTAACTGTCTCACTGCCTTCAGTAGAAGTAGCACCTAATAACAATGTGCCTCTGGAAGATCAAGATCCAAGCCAGGTAAGTATGTGCACAATACTAGTATGGTCCAATTACATAGATAACACCTGTGCTTTGTATCCTCCATGCCCATTTGTTTTGGAGACTATGGCTGTGCTAGTTCACATATACAATTAATGATGGTTTGTGAAACTAACTGTAGTAGTCTTATGCATGTAACAGAGAACCAGTTTGGTGTAGCAGTTCAGGTTCTGGCCTAGAAACCAGGATAAACTGAGTTCTAACCACCATCCCACCCACCCCACCTTAGACATGAAAGCCATCTGGGTGACTTTGGGCTTGTCCTTTTCACTGAGTCTAACCCTTTTCACAGGGTTGTTGTTGGGGAGGGGGGGAAATAGGAAGTAGGAGTATTAAGGATGCTAGCTACTTACAGACAGATAGGCAGACTGATAGACATACATTCACAGAGGGGGGAAAATAAAATTTTAACAACACTAAGCCTTATATTAGTTTACAACATTGGTGTCAAAGTAGATGACATCACATGACCTATCATGAAGTATCACAATGTTTTTTGCTTTTGTGGATCTGGGGTGGGTGTGGCCTGTGTATGACGCATCTGACCCGCAGGCCGCCAGTTTGACACCCCTGGTTTATAAGAATATTTGAGTCCACACCCCTTTCTGAATTAAAATCACATAAGCTGCATTATGTCTCAGTATTTGCCAAGCCTTTATAAGTATGCACTTGGGCCACTTACTGACTTTAGTGCTAAGGATAAAGTCAGCTCGAGGAACAATATCATCAGGAAATTGATACATGGGGAACTCGGCAATCTACATTGCGCACATCAGCTTGAGCATCTCTGTAGCAGAGTATGCTGTCCCAGTATGGGGTGCATCTACATATGCAAAAAAAGGTTATATAAGTGAAGCAGTATGGGTGCCAAGAAAATATACCCTCTTGCTGGCATTGTCCCATCTAAGATCGGGAGATAAGTAGCAGTAGACACGGAGAGAACTAAGCAAAAGAATGATCCTCAACATTCTCTGAATGCTGAATGGACATGTGCCCCAAAGCTGCCTACTCAGATCTAGGAAAAGCTTTATGGGAAGAATATTCTTGAGAGGTAAGCAATAACAAAATTGAATCAAAAGATGGAGGAAGGAGACCACTGAGCAAGGACAAACATTAAAGGAGGATCTGACCTCCCTTGTACAACTTGGAGGACCATGAATAAGTTGAGGACTGGAATGCCTAAGCGTACAACTAACATTTCAGTTAAAGGCTCTTAGCAGGTAACAACAAGTGTGAATATGGAGAGACGCACAAAGGCCAGCCCGTCTGTGGGTTTGTTGGCTTTTATCAGAAACATATTCTGATAATGACTTGTTTTTGGTCAAGGACAAAGCCAAAAGGGTGCTTCATTCTGGTAGTCTAAAGCAGGGGTCTCCAACCTTCGCAACTTTAAGACTTGGGGACTTCAACTCCCAAGTCTTAAAGTTGTTAAGGTTGGAGAACCCTGGTCTAAAGGTTGATCTAGACAAGGAAGAAGAAGGAATTCTAAGTCAAGACTTTGTTGCCAGAGGTGTCCACAGCAATAGTCTCTGTGACATGGAGCACAATATATTTTTTATTTTTGCATTGAGTACAAATGAGGCTATTTCAACAAAATGGCAGCAGGCAAAGGCCTGTTGTTTTTAAATGTGTGAAATACATGTAACACCTGTTAAAAAGAGCCAGATTCGTGATCATTGGTCATGCCTGTCATTTTGAAGCCAATGGCCATTACTTTGAATATCCTGGTTTACATTGTTAACACCCAACACCAACACCCCCTCATTCAGTTGTTAGCTGCTGAATTTCATGGGTGAAATCTTTCACTACTTTTGGGGGG
>JANHFP010010109.1:0-15179 GCA_032468135.1 Calamaria suluensis
CTGTTAGAGCGGCTTGAACGGAGCCCGAAGCTGACGCCTGCAAAGAGACGCCTGCAGCGGAGCGCGGAGCCAACCGGCGATCTGTACACTATTGATTACTTGCTACATTTATTGTCACAAAAGGCAAAGTTACAGTTCACAAGATTATGTATTTTTTCCAAGTTTTTAAATGTATTATTGGCATACAAATTCAGCATCTTTGCATACTTGTGTTTGAACACCAACAACTTTTCAAATTTCTCACCTGTGCTGGAAAATGATATAGGAAATTTAGCAGCTGATAGCCTGGATCGCTAATCTGATAAAATGCAGCCCGAATTACACAATGTAATGAAGACTGTTGCATTTTCAATAGGTCCATCAGCCAAAGCTCTACAGGTCCCTTTGCATTCACTGGGGTGTCCAACTGAAATAATATGTAACACAAAACACCTATTATGGCTTAGCATTATGTACATATCAGATTATAACTCATTCATATCACATCATAACAAATATGGTTATTTTTATTCAAAATAGTATTAAAAATTTCTGACCTGGTATTGAGTATGTATGCCACCAAAGAGAAATACAAAGTACATAAGAATTTTGAAAGCAAGAAGATGGCTTTCCTTTAATGGCTATAACTTTCAATCTATTTGATTCTTTTCTATTCCAGATGTTTTGCACTACGATTTCCAGAATTCTTAGGGACCATTGTGAAAGTTGTAGAGCAGTGGTTCCCAAACTTTTTCAGTACACCACCCCCTTGGTGCTACAAACTAATCTTCAGTGCCCCCCACCCCCCACTTGGGTTTGTCTGTCCTGTGACTGGGTGGACATGGCCAACTCGATGTCACTCAAAGCCATGTCCACTCAGTCACATGCCCCCCAAGATACCCACAGAACCCAGTAGGAAAAATCCTTAGATTCCTATTCTGCCTCTTTTCCCCTGTTGTGAGATGCCTAAAGCCACACTCTTTTTTTTTTGTGTGTGCACCTGGAGGCGCTTCTCCTGCCAAAAGATGCAGTGGCTACAGGCTCCTTTGTAGCAAAAGTTCCAGCTGGAAGCGCCAATCATCACTATTGGTTCTACCAAACCAGTCTGAACCAGGATTTCACCCCTGGCCACCTCCATCACTCCTCTGCAACCCCCCTTGCCTCTTAGCGCCTCCCTAAGTCATCCCACTGCACTCGGGAGGCAGTACCGCCCACTTTGGGAACCACTGATGTAGAGTGGCTGGAGGATTTCACATTGAGGTGGATTTGCTTATTTCTTTCAAATAGCAGGAATGTCACAAGCCAATATAATTTATTGAAAAACAAATACGGTAAGCTACTGCTATAGTTTTAAACGTTGGATATCTATGTTGCCTAACAGTGTCAGAGAACACTACCTCCTGATGTTAAATATGGATTACTAAGACAAGGCTATCACAAAGCTTAATATTAATTAAAACAGTGCGTATTAAAGTAAGGCTCTGCAAAATCCAAGTTATCTACTACCCTATGTTGAAAAATAATACAATATTAAATTGTGAATTGTGGTATATCAGCAATGAATGTATTAATTTAAATTTTTAATACAGAAAAAAGAGATAAATATATTGTTCAAAGCCCTTTTGGGGTCCACCATAATTTTTAAAAGTTGAAGGGGTTTTGAAAGAAAATGTTTAAGAAACATTCCATTAAAGAACATTTCATAAGATTAATTAAGATACAACAGAAAAATAATAGAAACTATGAATACTACAATTCTACTCCATACCGTCTGAATGATGGTCATTAAAAGATAGTTAAATCACTTTAAACCATTAAATTCCACATTTTCAATAAAATTTGAATCATGCTTTGGCAAATTGTATGATGGAAACAGTGGTGGTATTCAGACGGTTCTATCTAGTTCTGGTGAACCAGTAGCGGACAGCGATGGGAGGCTCCGCCCACCTGCCTGGATGTCATCGTGCCCCGTTTTTGACACTCTGTGCTTGCACAACTGGTCCTGCACATGGGCAGAGGTGTCACATGTGAGCAAAGCAAGCACACACGTGCTCACATTTGCAAACTGGTAGCAAAGCTAAGTGAATACCACCCCTGGATGGAAAGGAGATTATTTATAGCTATGATAATTTAATAAGATTATTCTTGTTTTTTATTGGTTTGTACCAAGCAACATGAGTTTCTTTTTAAATCAG
This sequence comes from Calamaria suluensis, assembly GCA_032468135.1. Classification (NCBI taxonomy): domain Eukaryota; kingdom Metazoa; phylum Chordata; class Lepidosauria; order Squamata; family Calamariidae; genus Calamaria; species Calamaria suluensis. The sequence goes on from JANHFP010010109.1 coordinate 2,175, forward strand.
GAGAACTTTGCAGTATGAAATAACTACTTTTAAAATTAAAATTATACTAATTTAACAATGTAAAATGTTACAGGAATTTTTTCTCCTTCTCTTGATACAACTGTCATAATGCGATCATAATCCTTTGGGTGAAATTCCACTTCGTTTATATTGTCAGATAGACCAGGGAGATGTGGCTAAAAGAAAAAAAAATAAGACCAGTTACAACAATATTATTATCATTCACATTAGCTGTTCTTATAAATAAGATCACATGTTAGAGGAACAAAATGTAGAACTGAAGAATCATAGTTTGTTCTGATAACTATTCTGACATAATTCAATATTCATTGAGGAATTATCACATGATAAATAATTATCCATCCATATATATGTGCAAACCTATATAACACTTGTAACCTACCTGAATAGTGTGAGAATCACTAGCCTGTCCAAGTATCTCCAGAAGGGCAGGATCAGAAATAAAAAAGAATCTAGGAAACAGCAATCTTTTTTTCTCCAAATACCTTTAGTAAGAAAAGAAGAATATTTCAGAAAAACATTCTCCTGTTTTATGAATGTGTTTTATCAGCCAAGACTGCAATTATATGTACATACAAATACTTTGAGCTTTCAGCTGAATTTTTCAACTGTGTGAAGCTGCCACTGAACTCCAAGAGCCAATTCTTGTTTTCCCAATTCAAATTTCTTTATTGCTTTTTCCCTGTAATCTTCATATCACTTTCTTTTATCAATTGTACATAATACAATTGGATGTCTGTTTCATTTTGCTTCAGCATCTTCAAACACAATTTCCAGCAGAAAATCAGACACAACTTAAAAATGAAGTAAAAATGAGGAGAACCCTGAGTTTGGTGCTATAAATCGAGTGCTATTTTATTCTTTTCGTTCCCTTTAAATATTATCAGTGAATTAAATATATCAAACTTTTACTTCCAAGAGATAAATTTAACAATACCATTTTACTTTGCAACTACTTTTAATTACTTTTAGAATATTTTAAAAAATGAAAATATCCAAGATTGGAGAATACAACCAAAATTACATGCACAAGTCTAAATTAATAAATTTACAATGAGCTATGCATGCTACATAGTAATCTAAAATGCTAATATTCTCTCTTTAAATAACAATATTCTTAAAATTCTCCTCCAAAAACATAATCCAGAATGATACTAGAATAAGAGGCAGATTAATAAAATAAAAATGCATTATTAAATTACAGTAATAAAACAATACTTTATCTTAAACCACCTTTTTTTTGCAGCATTGAAAATGTTATTAGTATTTTTTTTTACCCTGTAAGTGACTTCTGGCATACTTCCAATTGTTCATGCAAATGTGGTAAAAGTTGTCCCATAGTTTCATCTCCAACACAACAGCTAACTACATTGGGATTTTCATGTGCTCGCTGCATTATTTTTATCCATGATTTATCAATGTTTTGAAAACGTTTTGCTTCCTAAACAGAATAAATCCATGTACATTTGAATGAGACTCAGAGGTCATTCTTAAATCCAGGCTAGATACATTTAAGCTTAAATATTTGCACAGTTCAGTAGTAGCTGTTTTACCTACTGATTTACCTGGGGTAACTGCTTGGCAATATCCCCACCTACAAAAACAGCTTCAAGGTAAACCCAGAGATTTTGTACAATCAACCATTCTTCAATTATATCACTGGAGGTGCTGAGTTTGTACACCCAGTTTTGAATATCTTTTTTAAATGGTGCATTGTATCTAAAAATAGGAGGCAAAGAAAAATTTCAGGATTATTTATCAATTAATAATTGTTTGTCAATTAATAATTGTTTTAGCCTCTGACAGTAAGGGAGAAATATGAACATCTGTGCAAAAGAGAACAAGAGAGAAGGGCAGTGCATTGTTAATAATAATTTGAACATAATCAAATAATTGGCCCTAAAGCTAGCAGTGTTACACCAATACAAAACTATTTAGTATAAAGCTATTAGTGTGATGCATAATGTCAAATAACCTCTGCTCTATAATAGTCATAGCCAGAATGGGAGAAATAAATGAAGCCTGGGGGTTGCTGGGCCTTTAGTAGACATAAATGCTGTTATCCAAGGAATACAACTTCATATTCCATTTTCTGTTCCTTTTCATCTAACTAAAGTACTGAAGTTTGCAGATGATGCATCAGCCATTGATCTCATTTGAGATGGTGATGAATCTGCATACAGATGGAAGGTTACTATGTTCCACTAAAAACTCCAAATGAAAAGCTGTCAACATCTTTTTCCTTAGAGAACTGCAAAGAATTTATCCTTAGCATTAGTGATTGGCCATAGCTCCAAGTAGACCTAGCCTAACCCTAAATTCATTTTCATTCGAATGGCATTTTCTCATGTATTTTACTGTGATCAACAAACAACTCTGAATGAAAAGCTGTCACATTCCTTAGAAAACTACTAACATCACATTCCTTAGAAAACTACTAACAATCTATCCCTAGCATTAGTTTTTGGCCATGTCTCCAAGCAAACCTAACCCAAACCCTATTCTTTAATTCATTTTCATTGGCAATGAGATTTTTCCATGTATTTCACTGTTGTCCACAATGAACTCAAAAAAAAAAGAAGCTATCAATGTCTCCTTAGAAAACTGCTAAGAATCTATTCATATAATTAGTTTTTGGGCATGGCTCCAAGCAGATCTAACCCTAATCCGAAATTCATTTTCATTGGCAATGGGATTTTCCCATGTATTTTACTCCTGTTCACAATGAACTCCAAACAAAAAGCTGTCATTGTTTCTTTCCTTATTTTACTGATGTCCACAAACAACTCAGAACAAAAAAATGTCAGTGGTGGTTTCTTTAATAAGCCTCTATGAATTTATCCATAGCATTAATTTCGGGCCATGTCTCCAAATAAACCTAACCCTGATCCTAACCTTAGATGCAAATATAATATGATAATATTATCTATAATATGTCTTATTATATAAAATAATATCCGTTTCCATTCCATTCTAATCGCCTCCCTCCATATTTTAACCAGCTTGCTAACTTGATGGCATGCTGTCTTTTATATCTCTCAACAGATAAACTGGGAAAAGTTGCAGAGTTGCCTTGCCCCTCAATTACATCACAGAGTTATAGAGGGATATATTTGCAATATAGCTCTGATATCAACACTAATTAAAAAGTGCACATTTGTCTGAATGCAAGGGCTGTTTTTCTAGATGCAATCCTTTACCTTGAAGGGGTTACAAAACCTTATGCAGCAACACACTCTGACAGTGTCTTTGTTAGGTTGCAGAGACAAACTTTGCAGTAATTGCTGTCAGCTTTGATAGCACCTGAGCATCTGTTTGCAAAGATGCAAGATGAAGTCCAGCCTGCCTTTCCTCATTTTCTAAACAAATAATCAGTATGGCTAATGTCGACTGGGCTAGCCTTTCTATCTTGGAAACAAGAAGCAGTTCCTCAATAAGGAAAATGTATCAGTAGAAATAATTACATTTTTCATGATTACCTGTTACTCAGCAGAGAACCCAGGACCATTAAGCTGTCTTCCATCATTGTGATAATTTCAGAAGATTCTGTTCCCTTGAGAAGGAGTTCTCCTCTTCCTTTGAAAGCTGAAAAGCTCAAGACTTGATATGCCCAGCTATCCACTACTTGTGCCAGCTTAGCTTCAATATCCTTCTCTTTAATAGCAGATATACAGATGTCCTGTCCCGAAAAGAAATACCCTTAAACTATGAGTTCATGTATCTTTAAAGCAAGTTATAAACACATGGCAAAAAAAAACTGAACTAAAGCATCATCTTTAATTGGAGGAAAATATGAATTGACTAAAGAGGTATCCGTAGGAAAATAATCACTTGCTTATATAGGCCAACAAAAATACCAAGAAACACATAGGAATGTCGGAGAAGCTAACATTCCGTATTCTCTCCATTTCTCTGCTTGACACCTCGTGACCCCAGGTAAATAAAAACAAGAAAAGCCAATAAAAGGAAGGATGCTGAAGCCATAAATTGAGTTTGTATACTTCAGACAACCTGATCTCTAGAAAGTGAAGTTGAACTGTAAAAAAATAAAAATACTGCCTAGACATTCCTGAGGTAGAGAAGATCATTTTACCTATATCACTATATAGAGTTACTTTGAGAATGAGATGGGTAGTACCTAAATTTGACAAATAAATAATAAACTATCTCAGGAATGCATAAGATTATCTCAGGAATGCATAAGATCCTTGACATATGGATAGTTTACAATTGAGGAGTAAAAGTGGTGACATCCAAGTATGCAACCTTATGATACTGTTTTAGACTGCTTTAGAAAGTAATATATATTTGTATTTTAGTAAAAAAGAAAAAATGCTTCACTAAACTTTATTATACCTGTAGAATAATTTTAGAAAACATACCGTGGATCAAAATTTCAAGTCGAATCTCAAGGCAAATTTCGTGCTATACCTCAGAAACTTTTGACTATGTCTGGTAAAGTATTAATTGACTGCTTAATGAAATCAAAACTTCTCTAAGAAGAGAAATTTTGAATATCAAGCAATCATTCAAATGTTGTGTTTTAATGAGAAATGTGACAATTTCTAAATACATACTTTAAATGTATCTATTTAAAAAATATTTACATGCTGTCTATTAGTTCCCACAAAGTGGTTTACAGTAGGAACAATGTTAATTATGATATACCTCTTATACTTTGAGCAATCAGACTTTGATTGATGGGACTGGATGTCATAATGTCTGTTATGTATTTTCTATAGAACTATCTTGTTTTATTTGTTGTGTCTTCGGATCATTGTTGACCCCTGGTAATTACCTGCCTTAGTTTGTGTAGTTTTCTTGGCAAGATTTCATTAGCGATTGTCATTGCCTGCTTCCTAAGGCTGAAAGAGATTGACTGGCTCAAAGTCAGCCAGTTGGTTTTGTACCTAAGGCAGGACTAGAATTCACCTCTATTGGGTTCTAGTCTAGTGCCTTAGCTACTACAACAGACTGGCTGTCCTATCAAGTATTAGGGGATTTGAGACATTTTATTATTTATCAAACTTAGGTACCACTCATTTCACTAAATAATTTCGGCTTATCAATAGCATTTGAGTTGAAAATATTACAAACAAATGTCACAAAGTTTAAAAAAGTAGAAATGATGAGCATATAACATGGAAATCTCCACAAAACATGCATGTAGAAAAACTTGACATGTTGATATAGTTAAGAGAACTAAAAATAATTAACACTGCACCTAAAAATATGGGCTTCACTGAGGCAGGAGGCGAGTTTCAAGAAAATCCTTTTGCTCAACATTTTTGCCTTCAATTTTTGCCCTTTTTGTTGTACTAACAATAGTGACAGTTTCATTTCCTGTTGTTATTGAAGTCTTTTTGCATTAAGATCAGTCATTTGGGTATTATAATAATGTAAGATACAATATCAACAGTTCCAGTGACTCACAGCAAAAGTGCGGAAAAAGCAAAAACATTCTGTCAGTCCCATTCATTCTACCAGTACAGGAAAATATTATGCTTAAAGAATACGTCATTTTATGAGTTCACGTGTTTTGGGTAGGTCAAGTCAATCACTGAGTTCAAATATTAAAATATATAATATTTTATAATATATAATGACACGTTTAAATGGGAAAAAAATCCATTATAACTTATTTCCTATTAGGATAATGCACAATTACTTTATGTATTATCATTCTCCTCCTATACACACACACAGACATTTTTGTGTTTAGTGTGTGTGTGTTTGTGTTTATTTATTTATCAAATTTGTTTGCTGCCCATCTTATATCCAATAACGCTGGGCAGCTTACAGCATAAACACACTGAAAAATATTAAAATCACCCATTGTAAAAAAAAAAAAAAAAAAGCAATAGCAGATAAAAGCATTAACAGTATGTTTCCTGATGTTAAATATAAAATGCAGCAATAGGGAAGGCTACCTCAATATCATCCTTATGCTTGAGAAGTGGTGCTTCCATGATATTCCGAAGGCAAAAGGAATCAGATTCCACATCAAATGGGTGGCCAGTTGTTTCAGAAATCCGGTTCCAGTGTCTTAGTTTCATAGCCTTGTTGGTCATCATTTCCAGCAATGGACAAGACTCACTGAAATCATCTATTCGTTTTTTAAGATCTAAATATGCTTGCCAGTCTTTAAGCCCTTTAGGTAGCTTACGGCATCTTTCATTGGGGGGAAAAAAGGTAATAAAATATTATTCTAAAAGGGGAAAAGGAAAATGAAGAGAAAAGCAGGGCAACTATCTGAACAAAAATGAAATCCCGTATGAAATAATCTAAAAGCACTCCTTAAAAAATTACAACTTTGTGCATTGCCTCTTAAAGTAGGGCAGATTTAGCCTACAGAAATGGAAATAGCAACAACAGCTGGACTATCTCAGTGACTGCATGATAGGCTTCCCTTTCAAATAGGCAATTTCTCTCAATTTGAACCATCTGTTGCTTTATTTAGAGAACCTCAGAAGGGATTCCCTGAGTGGTTCCAAAGTTAGCCTCTGACATGAATAAATCTATTGTGGGATAGGATATAGAATTTTCAGAAATTAGTGTTAAAGTTAAAGAAGTTGAGTACAGATGTTTATATAGGAAGCAATCTCACCTGTTTTGAAACTCCAAAAGTTCAGCATTGATTTTTTCAATATCAACATCTCCCCAAAGAATTTCATAATAACCACTTATGTTGTTCATCACAGTATCATACAAACCATATAATTTCTGAAGCAAACTCAACTCTTTCCTGTAGGAGAAAAAGGGACACAATTAATTATAGCAAAACTATTATGGTAGCATTCTTTCTGCTTATACCATAATGTGATTTGAAAAGTATAGGAAATTCTGAGATAGTAATCTTAGGAAGTGTGGCGTAAAAGTCTAAATAATAAATCATAACTGATTCAAATTCAGGATTTTGCAGATCTATCCCTAAACACTTGCTTTCTCTTATCACAGACATTCATCAGGGTTTTTTTTCCTATTCTGCTGCCATATTTACTCTTACCACAAAGTTGGTCCCTTAATCCTCCTTACTGATTTTTTTTCATTGGCTTTATGATTCTTTTTTGTTTTGCCACAGTTTGGGACAAGCACAGTTTTGAAAACTATGTTGGGCCCCCAGTATAAACTACACTATAGTAGTTACAATTTCATGCAAATGTCTTTTTTCCAGTCTTGTCTTTTAGTAAAAATCTTAACTATTCTGGGCAGTTTTCCACAATTACCTGTTTTTATGCAAAACTTCATAGTCTGTGACAGGCAATCCAAATAGCTGCTCACCAGATGAATATGTAATAAACTTCCTCCAGAGTTCATCAAAGTTGGCCTAATAAATAATATAATTAATTATATATAGGAATTAAGAGTTTAGATCATTCACAAATATTTTTTTTCTTTTTTTGTGTATTAATATTTTGATATTTAAATGTCAGAGGTGTGCAGAAGCAAATGAAAAATAGATGGGGCTACTCACACACTCTTGTACACATCTACATATAACACAAATTTATACAAAATTTGCCTTACGCAAATGTATATGCAACCAAATAAGGCATAAGCTCAATTCCTGTTGACTACCTGGACACAGCCATGACATTTATGTGGTAGTGTTCCTTATTACTGCCTTCTCCAAGCAGGTTTTTATGTTCCAATCTAGTCTAGGGCCCTGGAATTCCCTAGTGATTTTCCACCCAATATCTAACCAGACCTGACACCCCATGGTGGAATCTCCAGCTATGGTGTGTATGTGAGAGTGTGTGTGTAGAGGCTGGTGAGCTTAGACAGTAGGTCTAAGCATAGTAAAAAGTGTCACCAACCTCTCTCTCTCTCTCTCTCACACACACACACATACACAAATCCCTGAAGTCCTTGTTCCCAAAATGATGCAGTGAGTCTGGTGAGATTCTTGTAAATAGGTTAGCAAAAATAAAGAAGCAACTCTGATCAGTTCACAATGCCATTCTGGTTCCTTGTGCCTGTTCTTGGGAATAGCCAGATAAAGACTTCAGGGATTGGCCGGTGTGTGTGTGTGTGTGTGTGTGTGTGTGTGTGTGTGTGGTCTGTATCTCTTCCTCCCCTGTAGGAAGCTCATCAATCTCTTCACTCCTTTCCCCACATTCTAGCTAGACATTCCATGACACCTCTTTACTTTTATGAGAATAGATAGCATTGATTATTCCTGCCACCATATGCATATTCAAATCCATTGTATATACCTACATATCACCAGTAATCATTCTCACATGTAGCACATGTGTATACACAGTATAAGAGCACCAGCGTGCCTACCGTTCCTGTCCTAATGTTCTCTTTTTTTGTATTCATTTTTGTATTCAATTCATGCTTATACTTATATATATATATATATATTACCTAATATGTAATCGACAAAATAAATAAAATATATCAATTCAGCAACACTCTAACTCTCTCCAATTCTTTCCATCTTTCCCTGAGCAGTTACAAGAATGGGACTTAAAAAACAGCTTCCCATGTAATGCGAGATTGCATTAATCTCATCAGATATTCCACAGTGCATTTAAGACTGAAAAGATGTATAAACCAGTGGTGAAATGCAAATATTTTTACTACCAGTTCTGGGGGCATGGCTTGGTGGGTGTGGCAGGGGAAGGATACTCCAAAATCTCCATTCCCACCCCACTCTGGGGCCAGTCAGAGGTGGTATTTTCTGATTCTCCATACTACTCAAAATTTTTGCTACCGGTTCTCCACAATCTGTCACCACCTGCTGGATTTCACCCCTGGTATAAACGGAATCTGGATAGCCATCTGTCACAAATACTTTAGTAAGGATTGGACTATGTGATCTTTTCAATCCATTGTAAGACTTTAATTGTATAATTCTGCAAACCAGCCTATGCTGTAGTATTTGGTGAATGGGAATAAAAAGGATAAAACATTGTACATATGCCTGAATATTTGTATACATATAGCTATTTTGTTATCTTGTTGTTCAGTAGAGGATCTTATACTTCACAAAGTTAAATAGTTATGCAAGATTCAATCTACCCCAATGACTCTCCAAATGCCATATAAAAGATGAGCTGCAAAATTGTTAAAAAACAATTTTCCCCAAAATAAGACATTCCCTGATAATAAACCCAAATGGGCTTCTGAGTGCATGGCAGTAAGGCCAAGTGATTATTTCAGGGTTTAAAAATATATGAGAGGGTCTTATTTTCGGGAAAACATGGTAGAAAATAAAGTATCAAGAAATATGACTGAATAGACAGTGGAATAAATGGAAAACAAAATATGTTTAGCAATATATCTACTCATGTATTAACTGTCAGATTTGCTGCAATATTTTTATTAAATAGAGATATACCCATTTGGTTTCTGCTCAAATGGAACAAATCAGACACAAAAAAAATCAACTAATCTTATTGTACTGTAACTACAGAATACACAATGTACAAAATGTTCTCAAGGGTCTCAATTCAGCTGCACAAAATGTTATCTTTTATTTAAAAAGTGCATTAGTAATTTTTATAGCTTCAAAGATAAAACTGTTTTCAAAAGCAACATTCGGTAGAATATAAATTGAAATAATATCCTTCTGAGAGAACTAATAGGTATCTTGCTACTCAATTTAATAAAAGTTTACCTGAAATATCTGTAATCTATTGCTAGCTTCTTGAGGTGGTGTATTTGGAACCATTGGTCCTTCCTAAAATACACAAAATGTATCAAAACTAGTTATCTGATAAGATTAAATCCTATGTTCTGTTCTCACATTCTTTCAACAGAGACATCATACAATCACTAGGGTGTGGAAATTTAATATTATAGGCTAGTGTGCTTTATAGTATCTGTGTAGTTGTTACAACTGTGTACCGCTTTGGATTTAATTCTTCAAAGCAATTATGTGATCTGAAGAAAGGTTCTAGCTACTTTACAGAATGTTTGAAGGAAATGGTAGATGTTGTACAGTATATCACATTCTAAAGTACAGTTTGAGAATTAAATTTAAAGTAATACTTCAAAGCTCTACTAGGTATAATTATTTTCATTACATATTTATTCCATGTTTGTGAAACAACAATATCTAAAGCTTTTCTTTTTTAATTGGATTACTTCATTCATGTCAGTTCTTAATCCAGCAAACAATGACACAGGTTTTGCAAGAAAGTGATTCAAGGATAAACATTGCTGGCTAGCTTTATTTATTGCAAAAACTAGAAATGCTGGATATGAATAAATCTAACAGTTGCCAAGACTGACATCCAATCCATATTTATAGCGGAAGCAAAATCAAGTTTGAGGTATCTTTCTTCCACCTATGCTACCTATTAAGACCTAAATTCATCCCACTCTGGATTGGGAAGAACAGATGTATCTTGTCCTTTGTTATGGTAATGAATATTCTGGGTTCCAGCTCTCTGTATTTGGCCTTAACAGCTTTGGTCCTCAAAAATCCTGTTAAGCCCAGAAATATTTATTATTTACATTTTTTATATTGCTGCTTGTTATTTCAGTTAGTCCACAGTAAATTATTGGAATTATCAATAACTCGGTAAATTATAATTGTTGGAGTAAGTTTTCTTCAATCTGAGTCCTAAAGTCATTAGAGTCTTAAAGTCATTAGATTTCAGGCATTAATAATTTAGTATTTTAAATCTCTAGGAGTAAATATTTTTTGGTTAAAACAACCAGCTGTAGTTTCTCCACAACACCCATATAAATCAAGTTACCAACTCATATGCTGTTTCATAACTTGACACATCGTCACGGAAAACCTCAACTGCCTCCAGAAGCTGACCCTTAAACTTGGGCTGGACTTGAATTAGTTCATCCTGAACACTAGACTGAAATAGAAATAAATATATGTAATAAGAATGCAAAGTAGTTATTATTATAGTTTTATATGTTTCCCCAAATCTAGAGACTCAGTTATAAATCTCATTTAAATACAGAATTGTGAGAACAGAAATCCAGTGTGTGGTAAAATTGCCATACATTGGCAAATCTTGGCATGATTTGAGGAAAATTAAGGGAGTTGGGAATGTAAAAAAAAAGTTTAAACTGAAAATATTGGAGGATTATTTAAATGGAATAAAACCTATGAAGTTAAGGTATAGATTTTCAGCTTAAGGTATAGGAATAAAAATTTGTAGGTAGTCTTGGAATTTTGTAGAGATCCATACACCATGACTATTGCTATTATAGAGCAATTTCCTTTACTTTGTATATTGTGAATTTATATTCATAAACTATTGTTATATAATAAGCTATTTTAATATACTTACTGCTTTGCTTTGAAGCTTATTAAAAGAGTACCGTAACGTATCAACACCTTCTGATTCTTCCTTTGTTACTTCAACTTCAAATCTATATAAAATTGTGTAGGCTTCCTAAAACAAAATCAGTATCACACAATTCACACTTTTGAGCATTCTTGGGTTGTTGTTTTTTTTTTTAAAAAAAAAGCTTGTTTCAATTATAGTCTTGCTTTTAAGGAACTTACTTCAATGGGTCCCATTATCATATCCATTTCTATTTCTTTATCACGTATATTGGCCAGAGCTTCCATAGCAAAACGAACATCATCCAAATCTCGAATTGGTCGAGATAATTTTTTCAGATACTCCGTTATAAAACTTATCATGTCTTGCATTTTTTTCTTGTATTCTTCATTTAAATAGCGACAGAGCAACATTTTCCATGCTTTTGCTTCAATCGAAAGAGCTAATTTCATCGGCCCTGTTCAAAAATGGTCATACTGCATTTGCCAAGCTATTGATGTGTGAATGTCTCATTCTTAAATGAATTGTACAAGCTGCTCTAAAATAGAACTGTACTGTCAGAAAATTTACAACATATCATCTGGGCCTGAAATAGTTATGTTGCTAGTTTTGCATGCATAAAGAGCTTTGGATTTATATTGTTTGAACATCAAACCCCTGAAATATTTTTGCCCCCCAAAGACTAAATGTTAAGAAATGTTAGTTGAAAATCCTAACTTTTCAAACTAAAAAGATTTTAAAACATGCAGTCATGTCTTTGTGCTCAGTTTTTACATTCTCGGTAGTGGTTTGTCAAACTTGAAAGACCAAGCTAAGTCCATAGGCTCCTTCCTCTAATTGTATGGAATAGCTGATATACAAAGTGAACAATCATACGTTAGTTTTCATGATGCACAAAGATTTAGAGAGATTGGGCCTTATACATGCAAAACTGATCCCCTTTCTAAAATGACTGGAATTAATGGAATTCAATTTCTATATAGTGCTTGAAAGACCATTTATTATTTTAAAATTGTGTCATTATTGATTTATGGCCATGGCTGGAGTCATGCCACATGACTTTTAATCTTTTTCTTTGCAATATTTATCACATTTATTGTTATTTTTGATATTTTTGTTGATTTCATTTTAAAAAATTGTCAGGAAAACTATTGCTGGTCAGATTAAAAGTATAATTTTTATATTTTACTCAATTTCTATTTACATTGCTGTGCCCAATTTTTCATTAATTATTGACTTTACATTTTTAAAAAGTATAAATTGGACATATTTATATTGATACAGCTATAAAATTAACAAATATATATTATTTAAAGGTATATACTAATGCACCTTTCTTGCTATTTTATCAATGCAAATATTTTTGTCTTCTCTAATTGTTAGATGCTTTTTCAAATATTCCATCCTCCATTTCATACCTGTATTGAGTTCAATGGGGCCAACATTAACTGTTGGTTTTAAATCTTCTATTTCCTGTTCAAAGGTAGCATAATGAAGAATTTCTGATCGGATCTCAGTCAGCGATGGATTATTGGCCAAAAATTGCTGTGAGGAATTACAACCATTAATATTGTTTATTTAATTAGAAGTAATTTAGTTACTGTATCATTTCAATTCTGGTCCTTTCTACTAGGTCACATGCTTTAATAATAATAATAATAATAATAATAATAATAATAATAATAATAATAATAATAATAATAATAATAATAATAAT